>PVKS010032186.1:0-22757 GCA_004027875.1 Aplodontia rufa | reverse complement strand
TCATCTTGAGCAGCTGAGCTGAGGAGTCCTGGTGAGTCAAGGAAGGTCAGAGCTGAGCTTTTATCTCAGCCTTGCAGGAAGGTCCTCCCTGGGGAGCAGCATGCAAATCCCCTGGTGGGTGCTGCACAGACAAAAGGGAGGGTGGGTTCTGCTGTGAGCCCAGTGACATAAAAGGTCTTCTATACTGGGAGGAAACCCAGCAGAGATAAAGTCCACGGTGCCTGCAGCAGTGGGCAGGAAGCCCCATCATGACAGCCTGGGTCTGTAGGAAGTCATGGTGAATACAGTGGCCACCCTAACATAGCTCTGACCCGAGCATAAGGAGGTAGCTTGCGGATTCATCTCTGAAGCAGGGTGGCTGTATTGCTCACTCCCAGGTAATGGGGAGGTTAACAAGTCCCACCTCAGAAGCATTGGTCTTCCCAATTTTCTTTTGGTACCAGGGCTTGAACCCTGGGGAGCTTAACCCCTGAGCCACATCCCCAGCCTCATGTTTTGAGACAGGGTCTCCCTAAGTTGCTGAGGCCAGCTTTGAAATTGTGATCTTCCTGCCTCACTCTCCAAAGCTGATGGGATTATAGCCTTGTGCCAGCATGCAGTTGGGCTGGTTCAAGAGTTTCTGGTGTCTGCTGTGACTATGAGAATGTCAGAAACAGCATTAGACAGTGTTTTCCTAGGCCTAGTCAATGAGATATGAGCAGTACAGTCCCAAGAACATGCCGGGGGCGGGGGTGGGCGGTGGGCATCGGTCCCAGGTGGAGAACGACTAGCCCTGTTTTAGGCAAGAGGAGGAGGAGACGTGTCCCCTGAGACAGTGAGATTCCCAGGAGCTACATTTATAAACTGGTGAACATGCTGTCCTGCTCATCTTCATGTGTATAACACATCAGAGTCATCAAAACATTTCCGCAGTGTTAACAAGGGGATGTCGTGTCCAAGAACCTGTCCATGTCCTCCAGATTATCAAACTTGGCAGAGCCTAAATTTTCAAAATAGGTTCTGATAATCTTCTGGATTTTGGTTGAGTCTGTGGTGATATGCCTGGTTTCTTCTTTGGTTTGCTTCATTTCGATTTAGTGAGGTTGGCAAGGGGTCTGTCGATCTTGTTTTTTTTAAGGAACCAACTCTATTTTGTTAGTAATTTGTATTTTTTCATTCTCAATTTCATTGATTTCAGCTATGTCTTCTGTTAGCTTTGGGATTGTTCCTTTTTTTGTAGGCTATTTATCTGCTCTTTCTAGATTTTTGATATATATACTCAGTGCTATAAATTTAAGAATGCCGTCATAATGTCCCAGGTTTCAATATGTTGTTTCCTCATTCATTTCCAAGAACTTAATTTCTGCTCTCATTTCCTCTTTTACCCATCCTTTGTTTAAGAGGTAATTATTCAGTTTCCAAGTATTGGAGTAGTTTCTCTTATTGTTGCTTGCTAAGATCATAGCATTATGATTGGACAGAATACATGGGATTAAGTGGAGGAGGCAATGTCCAAGCTTGGGGATGGGCTAGGCAAAGCCAGCCCTGGAGGTTGCCAAAACCATCCCTTCTAGAAATTGGCTGTGTTTTAGTAATTATGAGTTTACTTAAACTGGAAACTTTCTGATTGTTGAGTATTAGTAATAACACACGTAGAAATCATGGATAATAAAGCTATACTGGCTTTAAAATGAAATTGGATATACAAAGCAAAATAATTAGAACATCTACAGAAAGACTTGTCTATCTTTCCTATTCTTGCAGAGGATGAGCTTTGACCCCTTAGCAGTAAGTAAGTCACATTTGCCTTTCTTGTCTTTGTAGAAGTTAGATTTTACCTCTTAGCCCATAGATTAAGAAGCAAAAATATTTAACAATTATAGGACCTAGGACAACTATAATGTATCTAGAAAGGTCACTGACATAATTTTAGGTCTGCGGTTAATAGGGTATAACAGCCTATAATGTGGTCTAGCTCATTAAGTAGCCTTTGGATAGATGTAGTTTGGGGAAGTGTTTGATCAAAGCAGGCTTAAAAAATTAAGTACAATATTATTCTTTTAGAAAATAAAGCTTCTCTGTGCAGTACATGAAACGGTCTATGAAGATCTGACCATGACTTTATCATAAAGTGGATAGTTTTTTTGCCTGGTGCCTAGCTAATAAAGTTTTCACTTATGCTAAGATAGGGCTTCTAGATTAATGTAGCTTCAAAAGCTTCTCTTATCAAGTCTCTGAAGGAAAAAAGGCAACAGTTTATACCAATCAGTGGTGGGAAGGTCGAAGACGTACTAATGGTTGAAATGTTTGCTGGGAAACTAAAAAGAGAATTGTATAATGAAGCAGATAATGAAAGGCTTGTTTGTACATCTGTATAAAAATGTTCAACAACAAAGAACAGACGGCATTTTGCTCAAGCAGGGAACTGTGTCTGTTTGTAACTTGCCCCTGAGGTTCCAGCCGTTCCTCTGTATCACCGACTCAACTCCTCCTTCGGGGACCTGAGTTCAGCTGGGGCTGGCCCCCGGCAGTTAAGATTATCCCGGTGAACTATATAGTGTAGATGTCTGTTAAGACCGATTAATAGAGTTGTTCAGATTGGAAATGTCTTTATTGACTTTGATGTTCTGTCTAGTGTTAGTGGTGAGTTGAAGTTCTGCAGGATTGTGTTGAGATCAATGAGGGGATTAATGTCCTTAAGTATTTTTTCCATATATTTGGGGGCGTTTTAATTGGGGGCATAAATGTTAACTATCATCTTCTTGATGGACTGTCCCTTTTAGTATGATAAAGTGACCCTCTTTGTCCTGACTAGTTTTAGCTGGAAATTGATTTTGTCAGAAATTAGGATCACCAGTTTGTTTTTGGGCCACAGGCCTGTGAACATTTTGCCAATGTCTGTATTTGAGTGTTGTCTCCTGTAGACAGCATATTATTGGATTTTGTTTTCTGATCCAGAGGGCCAGTCGGTATCTTTTAGTCGGGGCATTGAGACCATTCACATTCAGAGTTAGAATAGATATGGGAGGCTGAATTTTGAGTCATCTTGGAAGTCATTTTGTGTATAATGTGGTTATTGACTCACCCTTTTTTGAGGACTTAGGGTATCATTAGCATTTTCTTCTGAATGAAGAATGTCCTTGAGAATATTCTGTAGTACAGGATTTGTGTTCATGTATTTTGCTAACTTGAGTTTATTGTTGAAGCATTTAATTTCCCCATCACATTTAAAGCTGAGTTTTGCAGTGTATATTATTATCTTTCAAGGCTTGAAAAACATTGCTCCAGCTCTACTGGCCTTCATTGTTTGGTCTGAAAAATCCAACTGATCCTAATTGGTTTGCCTCTGAACATGACTGGGGGCTTTTCTGTAGCAGGTTTTAGAATTCTCTTTCTCTGTTATTCATTTTGTATATGACATGTCTTGGTGAGTTTCTCAATTGATTAGGCCTATTTGGAGTTCCATAAGCATCTTGGATGTGCTATTCCGGATCAATTGTAAGATGAGGGAAGTTCTCACTTATGATTTCGCTTAAAAGGTTCTGAAACCTCTTGTTTGCTGTTCAGAGTTTTCCTCCAGGCCAGTGATTCTCATTATTACTCCTCATCTCATCAAATGTTACTTGGAAGTTCTGATTATGTAATATAAGCTGTTTATCCTGTTTTTCTCCTTTGAATTCTACACTGTTTAGCCTCTCCTCATTGTCCGATACTCGTTCTTCAAGCGCTGAAGTTCTGTTTTCAGTGGAGTCTGCTCTGGTGTTGGTGTCTTCTAGTGAAGATTTGAATTGGGTAACTGTGTTTTTCAATCCTGATAGCTTGGCTACATCTCTTTTCAGAATGTCTGTTTGTATAGCTGATCTTTCATCTCCTGGAATTGCTCCCTTATTTCCCTGTAGAAGTTGTCTGTCATCTCTTGAAGTTGTTCTCTCATCTCTTTCCTTATTTCCTCTCTCAACTCTTTGATTGCATCACTAATCATAATGTTGATACAACATCTTTGGTTTTCATCTAGGGCCCCAGTTATGGGGTCCTTGGTTGGAAAGCTGTGGGTTTGAGGAGGAGAGTTATTTCCCCTTGTCACTCTTGGTGGAGTAATTGGAGCTTCTTATGGCTTTGCTTCATGGTGAAGGGGAGCTATTTGGTCAATACAGACCTAAAGATGCCAGACCATTCTGTGAGAATTTGAGAGGCTATAGGTACAAATACTAGTCTGTTTCAACTAAAACAGATGAGCTGATGATTAGCACCAATAGTAGCAGCTTTCTTTGACAGAACTTTCAGTGTATATGATAGCAAGAAAGTACCTGTCTATTTCTCCAGGCAGTAGGGTATCTCTGAAATTGGGGAGATATAAAATCACACCTGCTTTAGAGTACAGGGGAACAGGGGATTGGGGGGAATAGGTTATTCTATTAGGACTAAGGAAAACATAGAAATGGGGTGTGGGTAGGGTAAAGACTTGGGGTAAGAATGAGAGAAAGATGCTTATATTTAGGGATTACCAGAGTACCATGGAGGAAGAGGTTAGTATGGGGTGTGGTTATCTTCACTCACCAGAGGCTATTTTGTTCCTCAGTAGGAACCCAATGTTATAGGGATAGCAGTAGGGTTCAAGAAGACATAGGGAAAGAATCAATCACCACTACATACACATGGATAAATATTTACATCAATCAACACCAAATTCAGTATTATCCGTAAAGCAAGAAAGGAGAAAAAACCCCACAGTAATGTTAAAAATTTAAAAATATTATATTCTAGCTGGATTCCTGTTTTCTTAAAAAATGAAGAAAAAAAAACTAGTTGGTAAAGTTCTGAGTTTTTCTGCCACCTAGGTCAGCAAGTATGTAACATGGTGGGGGATTCTTTGGAGTTGAGCTTGTCAGAGGAGCAGCAGTTTCGTTAAGTCTGGTGCCCTGGTTTTTCTTAGAGGATCTCCTCAAAATTTTCCTTTGCAAAGGAGTATTCAGCTCTCCCTGGCTGTAATACTGAGAGGGTTGCTTTCTGCCTATTCACACTCTAGAAATTTCTTGGACCTGGGGCTCAGAAGTCGTAGACAATTGAGTTGATCCTATTACAGATGAATGGGTCTCTGACTGATCCAAGAAGAGTGGCCAGCCTGAAACTCGCTTCCTCACGATCATTGGTGACCCACTCTGCATGTCTTGTGATCTTCAGAAGTCCCAAGAGCTGCTCTGTGGGGTTGACTGAAACCCACGATAGATGGTCCAGATCGTGGCAGTGCTTATGTGGTTCTTAATTGCAAGCACTAGGAGGCGCCCTACTAGAGAGGTCCAGGCCTACGAAGCCTTGGCTATTTAAGGGGAAGCCCATGCTGGCCCATATATTCAAAGCTTCCTGAGGCAGATTTCAAGCAGAGGATCCCCTTTAGAGGCTGGAGCAAGTTGTGTTCACAGGCTCTTCCTATTTGGGCGAGAAGAGGGGTGGCAGAAGGTTGCCGCTGGAGAGGTGAATGGCACAGCTGTCAGGGCAGATGGCCAGTTGGGTGGGGGGCGGTAACCTCTGTTTCTGCCCTGCCCTGCTCTCCCCCGCTGGTGTGAGCACTTATGTTAAAGGACTTTAAAATCAGCTCTTAAAACCAGCAGGCATCAGTGGAGAAATTGTCCGCCGTGATTGAGTTAAAGATCTTGTGCCAAATCCTTTCGGGCAGCAACCGGAGGTGGAGAGGGAACCCCCAGCACCACACAGACCCTTTGGGAAAGGGCCCAATCTCGAGGTGATAGATTCTGGTTTTCCAGCCATGATGTCCGAGGGCCCACGATAGCTTTTTTGCTGAGCAACCTGCCCTGCCCTCAGGGAAACATCACAACAGCGGGGCCGCTGCTCGCACAGACAGCTGCAAGTTCGCTAATGTGAACAATTAATTCCCAGTGCTTTATGCAAGATTATGAAAATTAAGAGACGTCAGATCAGGGAGTTTGCAGCCGGCTGGGTTAGGGTATTTGATTAGGAAACTCGCTCCGTTTCCTCCCCTCCCCCGGGTGTGAGGCAGAGTGGCGCGGGTTCCACCACGCTCTCCTTTATATTCGTTAATGGACCACATTATTCCTTTGGAGTTAAAAAATTATCGGGGGATAACGTTCCCCCACTCTGGGTGCCGTCCTATAGTGTGAGGTGAATCTCAGGAGCTTCCCGGAATGCCATTTCCCATAATTTCTTAACACCAAAGGAAAAGAGCTTTGAGGAGTTTGAGCGGGTGTGAGAATCAGCACCACAACTGGAGGATGGGGAGGTTCCTCAGAGTTGAGGAAATGGCACAAGTATTTTAACCTGGTCGCAGCAGGCAATGCCTTCTAATCTGTGCGCTCACAATTTGCAAGAGCTGATTGTATAGCTCTGGGACTTAATTGCTTGCAAGAGTGAACCTACAGCTGTGGGTTCATCGCAGCCGGGCTGGTCACTCACGCAGCAAAAGTGAGTCCAGACCTACTGTTTACACATGGACTCTCACTCCCAAGGACAGAAAAACAGTCTTAAATGCCCTGTGACGTGGCCGTCTGCCCAAGGAGCTGGGAACCCCATCTCCAGTTGCTGCTGGCTCCACAGCCAGGGGTGTACCCTGGAGGGGAGGGAATGGCACAGTATTCTAACTTGGTCACAGTGGGCAACACCTTTTCACCCATGCTCACAGTTTGCAAGAGCTGAGTCTCAAGGTCTTTGATTTCATTGATCGAAATAGCAAACCTACCACTTGGAAGTCTCCCCGAGGGTGGGGCTGGTCACTCACGTGGCAAAAGTGAAATCAGAACCTAATCATTTATGCACGGACTTGGGACTTCAGTCTCCATGGGCAGAAAAACAGATTTTACCGCCTCGTGACCTGGCTGTCTGCCCAGGGGGCTGTGGGGGACTTAAAAGAGGTGGCTGCCTGCCTGCCTACCCTCTTACACACCTGAACAGGAGGAGTCTGTGAACAGAACTCTGCAAATTAGGGCATATCCTTCTCAGTCTCTCCAAAAACTGCCTGTAACTAACAAGGCAGGGTGTGACATCAGCCTCAGGAACCTTTGGAACCTTTGAACAAAAGGGGCAGCTTGGGCTCTCCTTCAGCCTCAGAGCTCTTCAGGTGGGACGCCCCCTGGTGCTTGCAATTGGGAACCGCATAAACACTGGCACATCCTGGACCCTCCCTCCGTCTTTCCTTTCTGGGACTCTGTCAACCCCACAGAGCAGCTCTTGGGGCCTCTGAAGATCACAACACATCCACAGTGGGTCATCAGTGATCCAAGGGAAGTGAATTTCAGTCTGGCCACTCTCTTAGGAATAGTCAGAGTCCCACACAACTACATTTGAGCTTCTGGGCCCCTGGCTCAAGATTAGTAGTGTGGTCAGTCAGAAAATAATCAGTGGAGGAATTAATCTCAGGGGATGCTGAACTCTATTCTCACAAGAAGGGGGAGAGAGCAGGACCTTCCATCCCTCTGCAACAGAAAATTTTGAGATCCTCTAGGAAAAACGAGGCCAAAGATAACCAAACTGCATCTCCCCTGGGAAGAGTCCCCAGCTAGATGGTAGAGTTGAACACATTCTCCCACAGTGTACACTGACCTAGGGGCAAAATATGAGAACTTTCCCAACTAGTTTTTTTATGGGGATGCTGCTAATATTTTTAACTTGTTTTTTAAAAATTTTTAAATCTTTTTTTTTGCCTTAGGGATATTAATGAATTTGGTGTTTATGGATGTACATCTTTTCCTGTGGGTGTGTATTGGTGGTTGGCTTCTGCTGTCTCTATAACATTGGGCTCCAACTAGGAAAGCACCTCATGATAGTAAAATAGCCCTCAGTCTCCTTTGGGTGAAGAGAACCACACCCCATACTAACCTCTTCTTCCCCTGTACTCTGGCAATTCCCAAATATAGCTGTTGTCTCTCATCCTCACCAAAAATGTTTACCCCACCCACATCCCATTTCTATGTTCTCCTTATTCCTAATCAAATAACCTACTCCCCCTTAATTCCAAGTCAGGTGTTCTAATCTCCCTCCCCAAATCACCTCCTTGGCTTCCTAGCCATTTCTTCTCCCCACTTACAGAGGCCCTGCTAACTGAAGAAAAGGAAGTTCTTCAGACCAGGTACTTACCTGCCATCATAGTATATCATGAGAGCTCTCCCAAAGAAAACTGCTCCTATAGGTGCTAATCATCATAAGTGCTTTAGTTGAAGCTGTCTAGTATATGCACCTATAGGCTCTCACGTTATCACTAATTGGACTGGCATCTATAGGTCTGAGCTGCCCAAATACCACCCTATCCCAATGATGCAAAACCATAAGAAGCTCCAATTATCCCTACAAGAGTAATACTGTCAGTCTTCAAGACACCCACTGTTTCTGAAAATGAGGAGAAGGGAAAACAACTTCCCTCCTCAACCTCACAGGACTCCTTGGTTGGGGCCCTAGATGAAAACTAAAGAAATTGTATCAACATTATGATTAGTAACTCAATCAAAGAGTTGAAAGAAGAATTAAAGAGATCAGAGAACAATTTCAAGTGATGGGAGCAATTCCATGACATGAAAGATCAGCTCTATAGAGATGTAGTGGAGGTATCAGAATTGAAGAACACAGTCAACCAAATCAAATATCCACTGGATGATAGAACTTCAGCTCTTGAACAAACATCAGATAATGAAATTAGACTAAGCAATGTTGAGGACAGACAAGAGAACTTATAATACATGACCAGAACTTCCAAATAATATTTGAAGATGAGGAGAAATAACCTGAGAGTCATTAGACTGGATGAAAACTCTGAACAGCAAACAAGAGGCATTAAGAAACCCAAGCTGGGCACCCATGATATGGCATTAGCCCTGGATAACTAAGTGTATATACATTGGTTCTTGAATGTTTATGTTTCCCCTCAATTGTATCTCTATAACTATCTAATAAAAAAATTAAGAAAGAAGTTACAGGGAGGAGGGTAATGCTCCCCCACGCCAAGAGCCCGGTCCTACTGTTGGATTTGGCCTCCCACTCCTGCAGCGTGAATTATTTCTCAGGAGTGTCTTGGGGTCACTGGTGGTGAGGTGGTTGCCATGTTGCAGTCTTCATTGGCCATTTATAAACATTCCTTGGAGAAATGTTTCTTCAATTCCTTTTCCTATTTATTGAGCAAATAAAAAAATCATTATTGAAACAAATAATCTTACATATTGGAGGGAATTGTATTACACAATCATGCATACATGCACATTGACAAAGTAAGTTAAGGCTGATTTTAGTTTAGGATCTCCCCACTTTGTCCACTCCCCTTTCTCACAACTCCTGTCCATTACATCCATGTTTTAAGCATGTGCATTAATTTTGAAATCTGAATTTCTCTGCCTGCCTGTGTATAGTCTGGATTTTCATTGGATTCAAGAGTTCCAGTTGCACTGATAACCCCCTAATCCATCCTTTCCCTCACTCTGTCCTATCCTTCTCTTCTCTACACACTTTTATAGAATCACCAGATACATTCAAAGTATAATAAAAATGTCATGGACCATTAAGACATAAAATTCCACAGGTTCTCATACATTAGATCTTAAGAATGAAAGAGGTATTTGTGAGATCTTAATACATGAAACTCACACATTCTTAATAAAATATTTTGTGATTTGCTTTTTCTTTTGAATATTAATAATTCAGATATGTGACTTCATTGTTGCTGTGCAGAAAAGTTTTAGTTTGATGGGAGGAAGGCCTTGGAGGGGAGAAGAGGAGAAACAACCTCTAGAAAGTGTTGAAAATATAGAAATTTTTTACACAAAAGCTGGAGGGGTGGCACAGTGGTTACCCCACTTGCCTACAGGAGGATGTGAGTTTGAACCCCAGCACCAGTTACACAACAAAGTGTGGGAGCAAAAAAAGGAACAAAGAACTAAATAAAATTCTATTTTTTAAAAAGCTGCAAGACAACTCTCGAGCATTACACACTATAGGAAACGCCAGTCTAAGTCCTACAGGCAAAGAAAGGTGGCAACAATGCGCATCTCATTGTGCTGAGGAGGGGAATAAAGGATACATATACAGAATCTTGTCAACTGGATTCGAAAACTGTGACACATATATACACTGGAATTCTACTGTGTCAGAGAATGATATATCATTTGCACCCAAATGCATGGTAATGGAATAAATTATGCTAAGTGAAATATCCCAAAGTCAGAGACTCAAGGGCCAAATGTTTTCTGTCACATGTGGAAGCTAGAATACAACTGAATACAGACTGATAATTTGCTAACTTAAAAACATCAACATGAGGGAATATGGGGGTATCAACCCAGTGGGGAACCTTCAACAAACATGGACTCAGGAGGAAGCCAAAGAGGGGAGACCATGGAATGGATCAGTCTTAGCTTGCTCTGTCATTATGCATGTGATCATGATTGTATGACAATTCCCTCCTAAATGTGAGACTATCCTGAATGAATAAAAAAAACACTTGTATTATTTAAATCAATTAATAGAAAATCTATTATTTACTCAAAAGTATAATTCTTCACCATGGAGTTGGTAACACAAGACACTAAAATGCTTTACAAAAGCACAATTGACAGCTTGGTTGCCTGTAGATTCATGCTGAAAGAATACTAACAGGAAATTCCAGGCAGGAGGCATCCAGATGCACACTCAGGACCAGAAATGGCAAGCCACCAAGAAGGCCCCAGTGTCCTGCCACGCACTGAAGTACAACATGCAATATTCACACCACGGGAAGACAAAAGATCCTAAGTATTGAACAATCCTGGAGTTGTCCACAAACTCATAAGAGTGCTAATGTATGCAAGTTTTTCAGGAAAAATATAAAGGTGGTATTTTCCTCTCTTCTAGTGTTTGGCTTGGTACAGAGGTTGATTGTTTTAAAGAATAGATTTTTCTGTAACAGGGAGAATAACATTCAATAAAGCATTCAATTTCCAAACATCCTTTACCGTAGCAGCTGCCGGGGGCCATGAGCTCCAAATGGTGCAGACACCAGAGGCAGAGCCCCCTCAGCCTGGATCCCCTTGAGACTGTGTGCAGCAGCCCTGCCTGGCCCTGGAGGACACAGCCTGAGCAAGACTCGGTGGTGCCAGCTGTGACCGTGGGAAGTGGTAAATTCTCCCCTACCTCAGTGCTGTAAACGCACAAAGGAAAACCTGGGTGAAGGCAGTGAGAGACAACTTTATCTTGTTCATTTCCTATATTGTTGCTGTCTTATCAGTTAAAACTGCAAATTCAATTTTATGCTTAAACGGATCAGCCTTTTCAGGGGCTGAAACTTTTATAACTTTATCAGTTTCTTAATTAAGAGTTCAGTTTTTGTACACTCATAAATGCATATAAAGTAACAAAATGACATACATTTGATCATAAACCATAGATACACCCAGATAGCCCACAAACCCAGTTGCTTGATTCTTCTATGTTATTTCTCCAACCAATATAATCAAATATATAGATTTGGGATTTTTCCGGACTTAACACACAATATTTGACTTCTCAGGGGAGGTAAAGTGTATACTACATTGTTGATTATCTTCCTTCCCTCTCCCCTCTTTATTTCCTTTGTTTAATTTTTATTTTTTACTTTTGGTAATTTGGAATAATTTTTTTTTTAAGAGAGAAGGACAGAGAATCAAATTTTATTGAGATTTTTCACATGGCTTTTTTTTGTTGCTCTGACACTCAGTTGTGTACATGGGTTGCTGGAGTTTGAATCCTTGTACTTGCGCATGCCAGGCAAGCGCCGTAACCACAGAGCCATCGCTCCAGCCCTGGAATAATCTTAAAGTAACTGATCGTATTGTTTATTCATCCTTATGAAGGCTCTGAATGGAAATCTGATGTGACTGCCAAATTTGATAGTGCTTGATTATAGTATAAAAGTGTTGTAACCAAAGATAGCTATTCCTCCTACCATTCTAGTCATGGGTGGTAATTAACATGGTAAGAGTCTTAGAAGGAGCAATATAACTAGGTTAACGCTGTTTATTATACCCATTGGCTGCTCTTATTGCCTCTTATGCCTTATCTTATGAGGTACTAGAAATCACAAAGGACTGGGAAGATTGCTGTTAATCTCAACTCCTCAAATTGTACCTAGCAGAAGTTAATGAAGAAACAAAAACCCCACAACACAACATCTCCAAAGTAAAATAACCTAAGAGGGATAACAAGCCCACTCCCCATCCCTGAGAAGGAAGAAATGGAAGCAATTCTCCTCCTCAAACCCTCAACTCCCCAGCCAAGGAGCCCACATAGAGGGTCCTGGATGAAAACCTAGAAAAAAAGTACCAACAATCTGATTATTAAAACAAAGAATTAAAAGAAGGCTTAAGGGAGGAAATAAGAGTAATTGTAGGAACTGAGAGACTTCTTTGATAAAGAGCTAGGCATTCTGAAAAGAAATGTAGCAGAGCCCTTAGAATTGAAAAGCATGGTCAAACAAAAGCTCAATGGAAGATATCAGAGTAAACTCAGTTGAATATAGAAATTTAGCTCTCAAAGACTGAACATCAGACAATAAAGACAGACTGAGCAATGTTGAATCCAAGGAGGATAGATAAGAAAAGAAACTTGCTGAGCATAAGAACCAGAGAGTCATGGGGATAGGGGAGAACACAGAACAATAAAGTACCTTCTCAATACGATACCAAATAAAATCTCTCATATCAGAATTGATTCACAATTTAAATTAACGATGTGTATAGAACAGATCTACCCATATGAGAAAACCACCAAGACACAATCATATACATAATGAATAACAGAGAAATCAAGGGAAGAATTTTAAAAACAGTAAATCATATTCACAAACTAATAAGGATTACTGAGAATTTTTAAGATCAGACAATAAAAGCCAGGAGAGCATGAAATGATGTTTTTCAAATATTGAAAGAAAATAACTTCCAACCAAAGATACTACATTCTGCAAAACTCAGCTTTAAATGTGATGGGGAAATATAATACTTTCATGATATGAACAAATTGGCAACATACATGAACACAAAAATCAGCTCTACAGAGGATACTCAAAGATAAACTTCAATCAGAGGAATAAGATATCAACTCCCAAAGCCCAGAAAGGAAAGTCAATAAAAACATAATTGACTAAAAGACATCCAAGATCATTCAAAATACAGCAAAGTTCACAATGTCAGGGATGCAGAATCACGTATCTATTTTAACAAGGAATGTGAATGGACTCAATGTCCCAATCAAAGGACACAGATTAGCAGAATGGATCAAAAAACAAAATCCAACAATATGCAGCTTACAGGAGACACCTCACAGTCAAAAATACACACAGACTAAAAGTGAAAGGTTGGCAAAAATCTACCCAGCTGATGGCCCAAGACAGAGAGCTGTGGCTGAGATCCTTATATCTGACAAAGGTAATTTTGACCAAAAATTAGCCAGAAAGGATAAGGAAGGTCACAATATCACAGTAAAAGGAATAATGCATAACAATTATCATGTTATGTCCCCAATTACAACCCTTTCAAATAAGTGGAAAAGTACTCAAGGACATTAAAACACTTATCAAAGTCAACACAATAATACTGGGGGACTTTTATACACTACTATCAGCAACAGACAGATAATCAAAGCAAGAAATCAATACATATATTTCTAACCTAAAGAACTCTGTGAATCAATTAGACTTAACAGACATTTTCAGAAAATTCCATGCCAATTCAGCTGAGCAATACCACATAAAACCTTCTCCAAAATAGATCATAATATAATCCATAAAGGAAATCTTAGCAAATACAAAAAATTTGCTATAATACCATGTATCCTGTCAGACCACAATGGTACGATCTTAGCAGTTAACCACAAGAAAAACAAAGTACACAAACACTTGCAGACTGAAAAATGCCCCATTAAAGGTAAAATGGATCAAAGATAAACTGAGAACAGAAATCAAGAAATTCTTAGTAATGAAAGAAAATTATGACAACATATTGAAAGTATTCTTTCTTTTTATTAGATGAATATGGAGTTACAATTGAGGGGGATTCATTGTCAAACAATCAAGAACAAATGTATATTTACGCAGTTATCCAAGACAGATGCTATGTCATGGATACCACTCTTGGCTTCCCTCTGAGTCTATGTTTTCCCCCAGAAGAACCCCTGTGTTAAATGGACATCTCATGGAGATCAAAGATCTCCTTCTGAGATGATTCCCCCATATTTCCACTCTCCTGTCTCCTAGATATTCTTCTTAACCCCTCCCCCACCCCTACTCCCCTCCCTACGCCTGCATGTATCCTAGGCAATGATCCCCCTGTTTTTGTAAAAATTCATATAATTTGAGGATATTATTAGCTTAGCCATCTAACATACGTTTCCACATGTATTCTACCTTCCCCAAACAAGAGTAAAGATTTGACTCTTGAGTCTCTGAGATTGGGATACTTCACTAAGCATAAATTTTTCCATCAAAAGACACAGACTAGCAGATTGGATCAAAAAATCCAACAATATGCTGCTCACAGGGAACCCACCTTACAGCCAATGACATCCACAGATTGAGGGTGAAAGGATGGAAAAAAAATCTACCAGGCATATGGCCCAAGAAAGGAAGCTGGATTTGAAACTCTTACATACAACAAAGTGGACTTCAAACATAAATTAATCAGAAGAGATAAAGAAGGCCACTACATCCTAGTAAAGGGAACAATGCAACAGGAAGCTATGATCATAGTAAATATATATTCTACAAACACCAATAATTCCAACAATGCAGAAAAAAATTACTCCAAGATACAAAACCACTGGTGGACCTCAACATAATAGTACTAGGAGATTTTAATATCTCTCTATCACCAACAAATAATCAAAGCAAAAAAAAAAACAGTAAAGAGATCTCCAGTCTAAACAACATAATGAATCAAACAGACTTAACAGATACACACAAAATATTCCACCCCAAAATGGTGGAGTATACCTTCTTCAGCAGCACATGGATAATTCTCAAAAATAGGTATTATAGCTCATAAAGGAAATCTCAGCAAATACAAAAAAGTAGAAATTATTCTGTGTATCCTATCAGACCATGAAGCCATGACCCTAGCAATTAACAGCAAAAATCATCACAGAAAATACACATATACATGGAGGCTGAATAACATCCTATTAAATGAAGAATGGATCCAAGAAGACATGAGAACAGTAATTAAGGAATTCTTGGAAGATAAGGAGAATGAAGACAAAACATACTGAAACCTCTGGGACACCATGAAAGTATTGTTCAGGAGAAAATTTATAGCACTGAATGTCTACATTAAAATTGAGGAGAGAGCCCAAATAAGCTTATATTCCACCGCAAATCTCTACAAGGGAAAGAACAATCTAATCCCAAAGTCAGAAGACAGGAAATGATCAAGATCAAACCTGAGGGGCT
Source organism: Aplodontia rufa (assembly GCA_004027875.1). Lineage (NCBI taxonomy): Eukaryota > Metazoa > Chordata > Mammalia > Rodentia > Aplodontiidae > Aplodontia > Aplodontia rufa. The sequence goes on along the minus strand of PVKS010032186.1, from coordinate 7,372 downwards.
GGAGTGGTGGCTCAGGGGTAACGGCGATTGCGGCGATTGCTTGACATGAGCAAGTACACAGATTCAAACCCCAGCCACCCATGTACACAACTAAGTGTCAGAGCAACGAAAGCCACGTGAAAAACTCAATAAAAATTGATCTTCTCTGTCTCTCACTGCACTTCTCTCTTCATAAAAACAAAAAAAATCAAAGCTGAAGTCAATGAAACTGAGAACAAAAAGAAACAAAAAGGATTCAACAAAGAGCTGGTTCTACAAAAAAGTAAATATACTTGACAGACCCCTAGCTAATGTAAATCAAAGGAGAGAATCAAAGCAAATTAACAAAATCACCAACAAAAATGGGGTGATCACCACTGATGCCATGGAAATCAAAGAGATGATCAGAACGTATTTTGAAAAATTATATTCCTCTAAACCAGATAAACTGGAACACATGGACAAACTTTTAGACCCATCCATCTCTAAATTGACACAGGATGAAATTTAAAATCTAAACAGCCCAGTAACTGGCACCAAAAATTCATACAGCAATTAAAAGTCTTCCAAACAAGAAAAGCTCAAGACCTGATGGATTCCCCACTGAGTTTTACCACACTTTTGAAGAAGAGTTTTCACCTCTCCTAATGAAACTATTCCAAGAAACTGAAGAAGGAGCTCTTCCAAACACTTTTTATGAAGCAACCGTAACTCTGATACCAAAACCCAACAAAGACTCATCAGAACAAGAAAACTACAGACCAATATCTCTGATGAATATTGATGCAGTAATCCTTAACAAACTTCTTGCAGACTGCATTCAGAAACACATCAAGAAGATAATCCATCTTGATCAAGTTGGTTTCATTCCAGTTATGCAAGGCTGGTTCAACACATACAAATCAGTAAATGTCTTTCATCACATAAACAGAACTAAGAACAAAAGCATACAATCATTTCAACAGACACAGAAAAGTCCTTTCATGAAATCCAGCACCAATATATGCTCAAAATTCTTGAGAAATTTGGAATCAAAGAAACTTAACTTTGTAAACACCATATATGCCAAAACCTAAGCTAGTACAATAATAAATGGAGAAAAGTTGAAAGCATTTATACTACATTCAGGAACAAGACAAGGATGCCCTCCCTCACCACTTTTATTCAATATAGCCCTTGAGAACCTGGCTGGAGCTATCAGGAAAGAGAGGGAAATCAAAAGGATAAGAATAGGAAAGGAGGAAGTCAAACTATCCCTTTGTCTGGTGACATGATCCTGTATCTGGAATATCCAAGAAACTCACCGGAAAAGTGCTAGAACTTATAAACAGTTTTTGCAAAGTAGCATGCTACAAGAGTAAAACCCATAAATCAACAGCATTCCTGTAGGCTAACAACATTAGGCAGATGAAGAAATCAGGAAATTGGTCTCATTCACAAGATCCTATTAAAAAATAAAATGGGAATTAATCTATCAAGAGAAGTAAAAGACTTCTACAAGGAAAATTATAATGACTGAAAACAAAAATTGAAGAAACCTGAGAAGATGGAAAGACTTGCCATGCTCTTGGTTAGGCATAGTTAATATTATTAAAATGGCCATTCTGCTAAAAGCACTATACAGATTCAAGGCAATCCCCATAAAGACACCAATCTCATTCTTTACAAATATAGTAAAAACTATTCTCAATATCATTTGGAACAAGAAACCCAGAATAACCAAAACATTACTAAGCGGAAAAGACAAAACACATGGATTCGCAATACCAGATCTAAAACTATACTATAGAGCTGTAATAACAAAAACAGCATGGCACTGCTATCAAAAAAGGAATGAAGACCAATGGAATAGAAGACTCTCAGACAAACCTACAAATCTTTAAACATCTGATCTTTGACAAAGGGCATAAAAATGTTACATGGAGGAAAGACAGCCCGTTGAAAAAATGGTGCTGCACAAAATGGAGAGACTTCTTCAGAAATTTGAAATTTGATCCTTATCTCTCCCTTGCACAAAAATCATATCAAAAAGTATTCAGAAACTAGGAATTCAACCAGATACCATACAACTGCTAGAAGTAAAATAAGGACCAACAATCCAGAACTTGGGAGTAGTCAAAGACTTTCTCACAAGACACCCACAGTGAAAAAATTAAAAAAATCAGTGAGTGGAATGCCATTATACTGAAAAGCTTCTGCTCAGCCAAGCAATTGGTCTAAATTGTCAACAGACAACTCACAGAATGGGAGATAATCATGGCCTGTGATTCCTCTGATAGGAGACTAATATCCAAATTTTACAAAGTACTTCAAAAAGCTTCAAATAAAAAACACTAACAATCCAATCAAAAAATTGGCCAGAGACCTAAACAGAAACTTCTCAACAGATGACACTGAGCAAGCTAATAAATTCATGAGAAAGTATTCTAAATCATTACTAATCAGAGAAAATCAAATAAAACTACATTAAGACTTCACCTCACTCCAATCAGACTGGCAAAGATGAAGAATACAAACAGAAAAATTTGCTGGAGTGGTTGTGGGGAGACAGGAACACTAGCCCATTGTTGGTGGAACTGCAGACTGTTACAGCCCGTCTGGAGAACAGCATGGAGATTCCTCAAAAAAATTAGGGATCCACCACACAATGCAGATATTCCTCTTCTGGGTGTTTTCCCAAAGTAAGAATCAGGACATTACAGTATCACAGAAAAATCTATGTTCATAGCAGCTCAATTTACAATAGCTACATTATGGAACCAACCCAGATGCCCCTCACTGGATGAATGGATCCAAAAGCTCTGGTATATATGTATACAATGGAGTTCTACTCAGCTATTAGAAATAATGATATTGCACTCTTTGAGAGTAAATGGATGCCAATGAAGATAACATTCTGAGCAAAGTTAGCCAAACCTAGAGAGTGAAGGACTGAATGTGTTCCCACATTTGTGGAGGCAGGAGCTAAACCCAGGCACACAGGTTTGAACCCCAGCACCATGTACACAATGAATTGTCCAAGCAAGAAGGTCCCATGAAAAACGAAATAAAATTGATTGTCTCTCTCAGTGTCCCTGTCACTTTAAAAGAATAAAATTATAAAAAGGACATGCTGTGCAAGTACCAGATACTGAGAACAATTAAATCACATTATTCAACTGAATATATTTGACTTCTAAAGGATTTTCAAGTTCCAAGCAAATTTTCAACTGACCTTTAACGGTTAGCATTAAATCACAAATATTACTGGAAAACACGCTCGGATTCTGCTGTTTAATCAATGCTATAACCCACTTTAATATGTCTGTGCTCATAATTGTGTAATAATATTTTACATCTGTAAAACATTAAAATACAATTTTATAGATTCAAACATCACCTGGAACTGCTGTGGTCCCATAACACTTGAATGCCACACAGTGTAAGATTTAAAGAAGTTCCTAATTTCTAAGGACAAGGAAATGAAAGATCAGCAAGTATGACCAACCCAATCTCTAAAAAGTTATCCTAAACTAGGGTCATTGCCAACCCTTAAACTTTTGCTCAGTGCCTGCTCCAGTGAGTTCCACCTCATTTATTTCATTTCACTTCCTTCAGCTCATTCAGATCAGGCCCACAGGGAATGGGGACCAGAGAACCCAGAGACGCCACCAGGCAGAGCCTGCTCCTCACAGTGTTCAGAGGGAAACTGCACCTCAGAGCAGAAGGACAGCCAGAGTATTACTGATATTATTTATACTGAGAAAAACCATGGCAGGATCCTTAGTTTGCCCTTGGCCCACACACCAAGATACCACTGTGGAGTGGGGGTGTCAGGGGACCTGGGCTGTCATGAAAAGCACCTTAGCTTTTTTGGACAAAAAGAAACCAGGATCACCTCTCCTAGCTTTGAAGAATATGAAACTTCTGTCCCTGTGCAGATGGACCCAGCGGCTTTCCCCAGTGACCAACTTGGAGCAAAGCCCAGGAGAACATCAGTGCAGATGGAATCACCCTGAGACAGGGAGAGACAGGATTCAGTCCTGTTCTAACACAGGGATCTCCTTTTAAACTCTGGACTGGTGACTACTGCTGCCCAGTGTCCCTGACAAGGACGAGCAGATGGGGAAGGAATTCTCTATCACCATTCAGAAAAAGCTAACATAGAATCCTCTCTTGTCCACTCTGTCCAGTGACCGCAGGGACTTCTTCTCTTGGGAAATGTTTTATGACTAATTTTCTATTCACATGGGGATGAGTAGGACAGGATAATCGCCAGTTTATAAATCTAGCTCCTGAGAATTTCACATTCACTATCTCAAGGGTACATGTCCCCTTTTCCTCCTTAAACAGGACTACTGGCTTTATACCTAAAAAACAGATTTGGGGCTGGAGTGGTGGCTCAGTGGTTGGGGTACTTCCCTGGCGTGCACGAGTATACAAGTTCAAACCCCAGCACCACGGATACAATGAAGACTGAGAGAACCAAAAGCCATATGAAAAACTAAATAAAATTGATTCACCACCCCTCTTTCTCTCTCTGCTCTCTTACAAAAAAAAAAAAAAAGGATTTTTTTTTTTGTTTTGCCTTGGAATGTTCTCGAGACTGGAGTGTTTTTATTTCATTAGACTATGTCTAACACTGATGCTGACATTCTTATGTATCTGCTGACGACAGGACACACCACAAGCTCTGGAACGAGCTCACCTGCATGCTGTTGCTGGTAGAAAATTCAGACCACCTTGGTGTGATGGCAAAAGCCAGAAATCCTAGCAGCTAAGGAGGCTGAGACATGAAGATTGCAAGTTCAAAGATAGTTTAAGCAACTTAGTGAGACTCTAAGAAACCTAGCGAGCCCATGTCCCAAATAAAATAAAATAAAATAGAATGGCTGTGGGGGCTGGAGCAATGGCTCAGCAGTTACAGTGCTTGCCTGGCATGAGAAAGGACCTGTGTTCAAACCCGAGCACCACATACACAATGATGTGTTGGAGCAACAAAGCCACATGAAAAAACTAAATTGATTCCCTCTCACGCTCTCTCTCTCTCTCTCACTGTCCTGCTGTTTAAAAAAAAAAATAGGCTGGTATGTTGCTCAGTTGGGCGAGCAACCCTGGGATCAATCCTTGTTACCAAAAAATAAAAAAAGGAAAAGGAAATAAAAAGAAATTTGAGAAAATCAATAGCTGTGAGTGGGATTTATAAACCTCTCCCATTACCTGGGAGTAAGCCATGCAGGTTGAACTCCCCACCAAAGAACTTATCTCCAAGCACCCCGCCACATCCTGGGACTGATGCTGTCCTCGGCGGGCAGGCCATGTGCACCAAGTCCAGCACATTCAGAATTACAGGAATCCACTGCTGGCTGCAAACATTTATTTTACTGGGTTTTCTCCAACTATAGAAGATATATCACTGGGCTCACAAGACAGGCCATTTCCTCCCCTTTATCACTCCACTCCACTGCACCCACTATAGGATTTGCATGCTGCTCCCCAGGGAGGACCTTCCCGCAAGGCTGAGATAAAAGCTCAGCTCTGACCTTCCTTGACTCACCAGGACTCCTCAGCTCAGCTGCTCAAGATGAGGCTCCCTGCTCAGCTCCTGGGGCTGCTGATGCTCTGGATCCCTGGTGAGGACACTGGGGGATGAGGAAGGAGAATGGGGAAGGAGGTGAGCTTCAGGGACCACAAATGAGATGTGCAGGTCTCATCCCCCCAGATGAGGCAGGTGAGGTTGAGATCTGAGAGACAGAGGAAGATTCCAGAAGGTGCAAGCACCTGGGGTCTGATATACATTGCCTATGGGAAGATGAGGAAGTTGTAGATGAATTCAAGAGAGGTTCTAATTGCTTAAAATACCTTAGTCCCTTGATAAAATCCAACCATTATGTGATTAAATTTGGAAAATAACCTCAAACACCTTAAAAAGGTACAATATAAAAGTCTCATACTGTTTCTATATAACCTTGCTTCTCTGTCATTATTTCAGGATCCAGTGGGGATGTTGTCCTGACCCAGACTCCTCAGTCCCTGTCTGTCACCCCTGGAGAGAGAGCCTCCATCTCCTGCAGGTCGAGTCAGAGCCTCCTGCACAGTAGTGGAAACAATGCTTTGTTTTGGTTTGTACACAAGCCAGGCCAGGCTCCACAGGGCCTAATATATTTAGCTTCCAACCGATACCCTGGAGTCCCAGACAGATTCAGTGGCAGTGGGTCAGGAACAGATTTCACCCTGAAAATCAGCAGGGTGGAGGCTGAGGATTCTGGAGTCTATTACTGCATGCAAAGTATAGAATTACCTCCCACAGTGGTGCAGCCCCGAACACAAACCTCCCTGCTTGAGGTGGCCCAGCTGCCATGAGCTTCTGTTCTGGGCAGAAGTACAGCAGGTTTTCTGAGTGTGAGAGGAAGATGCTGGGACCTCAGGGGATCAGGGTGCAGCTGAGGGCTGTGGACCATGATGGCCTTATCTTCAACTCAGGGAAAAACCTATTAAAGGCCTTTTCACCTGCAGCAGCCTGGCTGGCATATGGAAGACAAACCAGAGTTGATCCAGGCACCTTCTGAATAAAGGGACAAGACTGAGATTGAGCATTGCGGAAGGAGTAAGGACCTGTGCTCTGGATTGGTTGCTGGCACAGAGGGATGGTGTAGGTAACTTCTAGACGTTCCCTCTGCTTGCAAAATTTTCTCTGTTTGAAATTGGGATACAAACCTAACCAGAGTACAATCTTTTTAAAATTTGGAGATAAACCTCATCACAAAAATGATTTCTCCTGCAATAATTAATAAAAGGGAAAACATAACCCTTTCTAATGCTTTTACTCAACTTTGAATTTCTTTCATCCACTGCGGATATGGTGAGGATGAAGTCTCCACTCCCTCTCCTGCTACCCTACAGAGCCAACCTCCATCTCTGGAAGTATCACAGTTGAAAAGGTCACTTTTAGGCCCTCAAGGTGGTGCCTTGGTGCCCTGCAGGTACACGGGGAAGGGGAGCATCATGCAGGGTTCTTGGTCTCCACTGCGTCAATGATTATAACAGATCCTGGCTAAATGCACCTCAGCCCACCTCCCACGTCCCCATCAGTGAGCAGAGCACAGGGGAGCTTCCAGAAGGGGGCTCTGACCTCATCAGATGCCTGGGGATGACTGATAGATATGGTCACTCAGGAGAGGACTCATACTCCAGGTGAAGATGCTGCTGACCAAGTGGCAGAGCTGGGGCTGGGAAGGTGAGCAGGAGATGCAGGGGAGCCCAGGACCACCCCAAGACACACAGAAGTGACAAGCAGAGCAGCATCATGGGGAGAGGCCCATGGGAATGGGAGAGGTTTCCCCCTGCTTTCTGACCCAGCATCTTCCCCATCCCAGACCACAACCCATGTCCAGGGAGAATCCCAGCCTGAGTC
>PVKS010032185.1:0-22772 GCA_004027875.1 Aplodontia rufa | reverse complement strand
ATATTAATTCTGCCTATCCAAGAGCAAGGGATATCTTTCCATCTTCTTAGGTCATCTTGGATTTCGTTCTTCAATGTTCGATAATTTTCACTGAAGAGATCTTTGGTTTCCCTTGTTAGATTAATTCCCAAGTATTTTATTTTTTTCGAAGCTATTTTGAAAGGGACTGTATTCCTGAGTTCTTCTTCAGTCCTGTTATGTCTTCTATTTTTTAGAAACAATGATATTGCAGCCTTCGAAGGTAAATGGATGGCTATGGAAGATATGATGAGTAAAATCAGCTTAACCCAGAGATCTAAGGGTCGATTGTCTTCACTCATCTGTGGAGGTGGGGACTAGACCCTGGACAATGAGAAAGTTGGTCTAGTAGCATGTGTTAAATCCAGATAAGATGTAATGCTTTACAACCTAATACTTTTTTTAGAGATATAGTGGGAAGGGGAAGGGTGGGATAAGGGAGGGTAATTAGAGGGGCACTCTTGGGGATAATTGCAATAACCAGAATATATACACATTTTATATTATTGTTCAAAAATTAAAAAAAGATCATATGGAAAAATGGTCATCAACAAAAAAGGAATGAAAAGCATGGATGATTCTAAAAACTACACTGATTAAAAAATCAGTTAAAATAATATGTACTTCTGATATATTTACAGAAAATTCTAAAACATACAAGCCAATCAATTGACAAAAAGCACATCTGTGCATATCTGAACATGCGATGGGGTAAAATACAGATTAGAAGTAGGGATGGGGAAGGTTTGGGTGGGTGATAGATATGGTTCTTCATTTTAATTATGGTGACAATTTCATGGATAGACAGACCTATATGAAAACTTACCAAATTGCACTGTTCCACTTCGGGCAGTTTATTGTACATCAATTTTGCCTCAACAAAGCCTAAAATTGTTCATTAGATCAGTGGCAGGTTTAATGATGAATAAAGTACAATTTTATATTGATGGTAGCAAATATGTTTTAAATGTCTGAAAGCCTGTTGATTTTCTGCACGGACAGTCTTTTCTGTATAGATTTTAAATTAGCAAATCATCTTAGTAAAATAATTCTAACCCTCATAGTCTTAAATTCTAAATTTGTGCAATCACCCTCAAAAGCAGTCAGATATGGTTCTAGTTTTGTTCATTAATGTGTTTCTTCAATAATTCTTTTTGAACTGGACTATTTGCCAGGAAAGTAATGGATATCAATTCAATGTATACTAATCAGAAAAACCTTTCATTGTTTCTTTTCACAAGATCTTCTGAATAAATGGAAGAATATACATTTTCGTGATGAAAAGAAAAAAAATACTAAGAATTTTAAAATTCACATATTTTAGTTATAATGCGTGGGCAAATAAAGTAATGAGGACAATGGACAAACGTTACATTCTCACAGACATCTGTATAAATATCTATCTAATTTACCAAACTCCTGTGGTGCATGCTAAAGTGCTCGAGTGAAGAGTTTGGTCAACTTTGTTAGTTAATTAAAAAGTAAGTTTCATATGAATAAAACTATAGTATGAAATATGAGTTAATGAAGGACAAATAAAGAAAGAGTCAAGGGTCTGGAGCAGTGGCTCAGCGGTTGCGGTGCTTGCCTGGCATGCGCAAATATATGCGGGTTCAAACCCCAGCACCTCGTACACAACCAAGTCTCGGAGCAACGAAAGCCATGTGAAAACCTAAATAAAAATTGCTTCTCTCTGTCTCTCTCTCTCTCACTGTCCCCTCTTTCTTAAAAAAAAGAAAAGAGTCAAATTGGATTCTTGAAAAACATGAGTTTACCAGAAGAGAAAAATAAGACCAAACAATGAGAGCTGAGTGAGGATGTATGGAATTGCCCCGTTGAATTTACTGATAATGACTTCTTATTAAGGATTATTTGGAAAGTTACATAGTTTCATTATACATAAAACCTAGTTTCTAGATACTCTCCAATTTGCAATATTTGACACGTGACAATGAGAGAAAAAGATTTCTGTAAAAGTGACTTTGAAATAGGAAATAAAGTCTCAGTTTATTAATAGTAATTCTAATGTATGTAACATATTTATTTTTCATGAGACCAAACTATTTAGTATGTCATGTAGAGGTTTTCACAGGTTAAAATTGACAGATGATTATAATATAGAAATTAACATTCATTACAATTTAAAAATTAAAAAGATTAGAAATATTCAATTTACTCATAAGTGAAATGCTAGAAATATTTAGTGGTACAAAAATTTAAAATTTCTGACTTCATGAATTTAATTACAATGTTTTATTTATAGTTGTTCCTAAAATTTAATGAGTAATGCTTATAGCTGTCCTTGTGTCTCAGGAATATGATCTCTAAAGAGCTGATGATGGTGGTAAAAGTAGATTAATTTGTATATAGTCTTGCTGTGTGTCAAATACTTTCCTACATAGTTCATCCTGCTTAATACCCCCTTCTCTCACACACAACAATCAAAACTATTATGAATAAAATTCTATAAATTTCTGCATTGAGAAAATTAGATTTCAAAGATCAATAGTTTGTGAGTGTTCTGATTGGAGTCTGTATTTGATATCTGCAACTTCTGATTTTATAGTCCACAATTTTAAGCACTGTAGTGTGTTGCTTAATTTTTGTATGACCTTCAAAACTTAATTTAATATTTTGCAAAAACAAGCAATAACTATAAATAAATGTGTGATTATCAGTGCAAAATTGTTTTGTTACCACATATGCTATAGAGATATGTTGCCAGTTATTAATTTTCTTACATCATTTCTGCTCCTACAGTTTGTTTTCTTCTGTCAATCAGTTTAATATTTTCATGAAGCAAAAAAGATAGATATTTAGGGATTAGTCTATGTTAATAAAATTGATCATATCAAACACTGGACTAATACTTCCTTGTGAAAGTCTTTTTAAATATTTCATTGTCATAAGTACATCTTTGTTATTTTTGTAAACCACCAAAACAATAAACAAGTAATTTTAAAAAAGAAAACAAATAAAATATGTTACAGGTAAGGACTGCCATATGTGAACTTGTAGTTCAGCATCCCAGGGTAGCATTTTAATTGCACTCTTAATGTACTTGTTTCAGCCTGTGTTTTAGAGGACATATGGTACATTTTCCTGAGCATCAGTGCTTCTCTAAGAGTTTTACTATTTTTCAATAAAATTCAGAATTTTAAAGCAAATTTTTGTTCATTTAATCCAGTATGCAATTGACATTCAATTCTATTGTGACTTTTTAAACCGCAGGAATTATTGTCTAAGATGTTGGCATTCAGAGTCATCAGAGGTTAATGTCGTTTTGCAAAGTCACAGAGCAGTCATTTTTGTAAATTGCATCCTTCCAGAGATTTCTGACTAAATCTGAAGATGAAAATGCCTTCCTCTCTGTTATCAACAGAGTAAATTGTCTTAATGCCAATGTTTGTCATTTAAAATATTATTTTATCAACACTGAAAGTCAATTTTCCTAAGGCCCTTAGAACAAGCAAAATTACCAAGTGCTTTCACTTTAATTCCATGAGGGAAATGATGTAAATTCCAGGCACTTATTTTGAGTGCTTTAATTTCATGTTTTATTTTGGAATTTATGGATCAGTTGGCAATCAATTCATAGGAAACAAAAATAATTTTTTAAAAATGCAAATTTCTGTATGCTGATGGGTTGTAAGAGGTTATTTCTATTTAAAATGCATGAAAAATTTCCAGCACATCATTATTATTTCTTATAAGACCTTCACAGAATTTAATATGATTTTAGTAAAACTCTGGAGTCAGGAGAGAGACTTTTGAATCACTGTTCATTACAACCTAATTTCTTTCTATTCAGCAGGATAATTAATCCATGTGAGAATCAAATCTGTTTTCATAAAATGTGAATATTAGCATAATGATTATCTGACAGAACTGTGTACAGATTTTAAGGATAAAGTATATGAACATGATATGAACACGCTTTTTGAACATGGATCTAAATCTGAACAGATGCTAACCATCAATAAGCACTTTGTGTCTCCAAGTGCATTTAGTATCCTACGACCTATGTGTCCTGGGAAATCATCCCAAACAGTTCACTAGCTGAAGTCAGATTTCAAAGCCTGTATGATTTCTTTCAGGAAGCACGTTGTCTCTCAACTCAATTCCTTTGATGGAGATAATGCCATGGAGGAGATAAAAATTGCATGATGAAAGAATTCACATGAATCTCTCAATTTTATATTTTGCAAAAGATCTTGACGTTATTACTGGGAAAAAATATACGATAATTACACTTTATAGCACCAATTTTGGATATTCATATCTTTCTTTCACTCAACATCTGTGATCTTTACAATCAACTAAGCATTTTAGATACTTTAATTACTTCCAAACTCCATTAGTTCTGTAATGCCCAGGAACCAGAGGTAGCTTTTAACGTATACCATAAAGGTAAAAATCAGGAGAAATACACCAATACCAAGGATAAAGGAGAGGATTTATCTGCCAGAATTTCCTCAGGGTCTGGATCTTTAACTGCATTGCAGTTGTATTATCCATTAACCACCATCTCCACAACCCTACCATCCATAGTACGCCCTGCTCCTTTCCTGGACATGGTAAGTACATCCTACTCCCACTAAGAATATCCCAGGCATAATTTATTAACCACCCCTGCCCACTATTTTTAAGAAAGCTGCAAGAATAAAGCTAAATTAAAAATACTTGATAGTCAAACATATGCATATATTTGCAAAGCTTCCCAGAATGACCGGAAACATTCTTTGAACCAATAAACCAAAACTATTAATATTATCTGGTGTCTTTCTGAAAAACTAAACAAAACAAAACAAAACAGCAAAGCCATCCCTAAGAAAGTAGGGTCCCTTAAAGGGCTACTTGGATGTAGCTAGGGAGTAACTAAGAACACCATGTAAGATGGGGTTGAACAGAAGACAGACACAGATTACAATATATGTCCATCTCTCTGAAAAGAATTGTTTTGGTGGACAGAAGATAAACCGCAATGTTGAAAGAGAAAATCTTTATTTAGGCGTCACTGACAGACATCTGGTGGAGTCACTGTGAGGGATATGGTGAGGGGAGGAGGTGTTATATTATTTTTTCTTTGGCTGCAACTTTTTGTTCTCTATGCACCATTTTAGATCACTGGAAGGCGGTGATCTGTTCCTATTTTAGGTTCATCTCTTTTGTCACTAGAATCTAGCATAGCAGTTGGTATTTACATGTGTTTGTGGCTCACGCTCATAACCATATCTAGAAGATACCACTTTTCTTGGTTTTCCTCTTCGCATGTTTTTGGAGCTTGTGGTAGGAATACGTAACTAACCAAAGGTGATATAGACCTGATACTAATAAGAGATGCATCTCTAAATCCAGACCCACAGGCCATGTGTTGCTTTAGACTCCTTAAAACTGCATCCTGAAAAGTACATTCCAACTAAGGAGACTGACGAATTTTTGCAATTCTGACAGCCAAATTCTGGTGCTGAGTCACATGGAAAATCACATCAAAATGGGCTTCTCCAATGACCACCACCACCAGTGTCAACCAGCAACTGAGAAATAGGAAAGATGACAGAAACCACAACACTACCACACTGAAAGAAGCCACAGTCTCAGCCACAAAACATTTCAGAAGATCATGGCTCGCACCCAAACGAATGCTTGCAAATTTAATTTTCATTTCAAAATTTCATATTTGAAAATTGAAATTGTATTCCTAAGTCCTTACTTTAAGAATGTTTGAGGTGTGAAGCAACAGAGTGGCTGTGTCTCTGTCTTTTGCTGAGCTTAGCCCAAGGGTATTTTGTTAATACTCTTCTCTCCACAGTGGCCACTCAAATACTGGAAAATTAAATTAAATTACCTTCTCATTGAAATTTTAGACACTTTGTCCTGTGTATTTAAAAAGCATCACCATACAACATAACAATTAGGTTTCTTCAGTTGTTTTATATTTATACATTCCGGTGAATCAACTCAATTTTTAGCTTCCACATTCTCTAAACTGAATTCATTATACCCTATCCCCAACTTGAATATAGGACAAACTGCCTTAGAGTGCACATGGAAAATAATTGTTCAAGTTAAGCTTTTCATATTTATTGTTTTTTGCTCTGATGAAAAATTAATTATCATCCTAACATGGATTAAAAATCACATCAACAATTGCAAAAATTCTAATTTTAATCCTCAGAGTCAATACATAGATCTAATCCTTTTTGTACATAACCCTACAATATTTTTAAAAGAAGCTTAATATTTTTCTTTACAGGTCAACTATGTTTTACATGCTCTAAATAATTCTCCATTATTTATTTCTTTCCTTAAATTTATATAATAACTTTTCTGTACTCTTTTAGAATAAACACATTGCCCATAATTGCATATAATGTTTTTTTTTCTTTTGTCTGAAGTATTGAGCACAATTCTGGGTACTTTGTAGATACTTAACAAATATTGGTATTACTTCACAAAAACTTGATTACTTTGATCTAGCAAAACATTTCATTAAGCTGAAAAGGTAGTATAATGATTAATTTTGTGTGTCAACTTAATCAGGCTAATGGACATCCAGATAGATGGTAAGATATCTATTTCTGAGAGTGTCTAGTGTGAGACTATTTCTAAGAATGTAAAGAATTTCTCTTATTCTGTTTGCATTGCTATAACAAAATACCACAGACTTGGAAATTTGTAAAAAACAGAAATCTATTCCTTACTGTTCTGAATGCCGAGAAGTCCACAATCAAGTCTCCAGCAAGGTTGGTTGTCTTGGCTACATCCTCTGGAGTGGATAAACATCATTTCCTCACATGGCATCAAGTGCAATAGCAAGCTGGCCAAAACTGCATGAAGCCTCTTTAATAAATGTCTTAACCTCATTCACGAGGCAGGAGCCCTCACAGAAAAATCAGTTTTCAAAAACCCCACTCTCCAACTCTATCTCATTGGCAATGTCTGAATAAATTATCCAAAGGACACATTCAAATCAGAGCCATGATTCTGGAAAGCAGCAGTGCTTATATCAGTAACTAAGTAAAGTTCATAAGCCCTCTCCTATGTGGGTGGACATCATCATATTTACTGAGGACTCAAATACTGTAAAAAGGCAGAACAGCTAAGTGCTTGTCTCTCCTTTCCCTCTTGTTCCCTTTCTTGATTGAACTGAAACTTCCATCTGCTTCTGCCCTCCCAGTACCTGGGCCTTTGGACTCCGGGACGTAATTCACTGCCCTCCCTTCACCCCACTTATCAGGTCTTCTGTTCTGGGCTCAATTATTCCACCAGCTTTCCTGGTTCTCCAGCTTGCTGATGGTATGTCTTGGGACTTTTATGCTTCCAGAATCACCATTTCAATTCTCATAATAATCTCTTCATCTATCTCTGAATATGTCATGTTATTTCTGCTTCCCTTGTGAATACATATAGGAGATTCAAATATTATTGTACCTCTGCCTTAAGGTAGGTGTATTTGTTCTGCACTTCCTCCTTTATTTTTTTCATAATCTGGTCTGATATTGTCACTCACATATTTAATACATAAGTTAAAACAAATCTTCCAGCAATTTTGATCAAGTGGCTAGTGGTTCACGGACTTTCAAGTCTGCGTTTGCTGCATGAAAAGGAAAACAGAAATTAGATTACATAAATATCCCTACAGTGGGAGATTTGTTTCATCCATGGCTGTCTAGAGCATCATCCAGCTCCACGGACAATATATAAATTCTCACTTATATATATAAGTGAGAATTATATATATCACAATATATAAAACTCACTTGTGAGATTCTATAATATTTATAGTCAAAAGAGTCTCCTTTTCAAAATCCCAAACAGGATCTCAGGCTGGAATGTCAATATCTCATTTACCCCTCGTATCTAGCTGCTAAGAATGAATAATTCAGGTCAGGTAGGATGTTGAGGAGAAAAAATAATTGGACAAATTAAAATTTGTATCAAAAATAAAAGTTCTGAATGTAAAGAACAACAGGTAATGCACAAATGCAGGAATTACCAGGCCAGGGAGCTGAGGGAATTCTATACATAAGAGAAGGTGAGTGAACAACATTGAACAATGTTTACTGAGAAAGACACTTTCTCAAAAGAAAGTCAGCAATAGCTGCCACACCATAACATATGAACTCTTAAACTGACTTTAAAGTATAACATATAAAAAATATACAGACCGCCATTATACTCCTGATCA
Organism: Aplodontia rufa; assembly: GCA_004027875.1. Classification (NCBI taxonomy): domain Eukaryota; kingdom Metazoa; phylum Chordata; class Mammalia; order Rodentia; family Aplodontiidae; genus Aplodontia; species Aplodontia rufa. The sequence goes on along the minus strand of PVKS010032185.1, from coordinate 14,563 downwards.
GAGGCACAAGCAAAGATTTACTAAGCAGTGTTTGTGATTGATGAGGTGGTAAGGGTAGCCAACAAGGTTGTAGGAGAGTAGCTTCATGTGAAAAAGCTCAATATACTAAAGTAACTTAAAATAAAATGGGGGGCTGGAGTGGTGCCTCAGCAGTATTGCACATGCCTGGCATGCCCAAGAATGCGGGTTTGAACCCCAGCACCATGTATACAACATGGTCTCAGAGCAACAAAAGCCACATGAAAAACTAAGTAAAATTGATTCTATCCTTCTCTCTCTCACTGTTCCTCTCTCTCTTTAAAAAATAAATTAAAAAATAAATAAAATGGGATTTAATAAGATGAAATATGCTGAAGATCTTAGATCATAAAGCACTTTAAAAGTGTAAGTTATTGTGATTATAGAGGAAGGGAAGAATGGCCTTACATCTCTCATGTCTCAGGTCAGCCATGGGATATTGTCATTTAATATCAATTGACTTTTGTCAAAGAAATCAAAGTAAACCAATGAATCCAAGAAAATCCTTTCTATCAAATGCTACCAGAAGAATTGAATATACACATATGGAAAAAATGAACATAAACTGTGAAGTAAAAATAATGTACATGATATTATGCCAATCATAAAGATATGAAAATTTGAGGCTCGCTGAAGAAACAAATAAGAAATATTGAAAAGTATTTGACATAGATGACTCAGGAAGAAATACATAAAATATGGATTTAATGAACCTATACTTTTAAACCTATACTTTTAAATCAGCAACATCTTAAATACAAAAGTTAAAACTACAAAATTTCAAAGAATGCATGGGGAAACTAGTCAATGAGTGGATGAACAAAGATATTCAGAAAATATAATCTTATTTTATAATAAAAGAATTAGACATGGAACATAGATGAAGCATGCAAACATTGTCAGTAAAAACACAAAGAAGTGTGCAGACAACATGAGCCCGTTTATGAGAAAGTTTCGAGGAAAGGAAACGAGGGTGGATGGGTAGAAAGCAGGGCAACCACTGCCTGGAACCGGGGATGGAGGTGGTGGCTGGTTTCTGTTACAAAAAAGTAGTTTATTATTTTAGCATAAGGGCTAAAATGCTGGAAAGTATACATCTAAATCAGGTATGATTATTATTTGTAAATTATATCTCAATACTATTGTTCTAAGAAGAATCAAGACACAGGTAATATTAGAGTTGTTTTTTCATGGTGTCTCTAAGTAACAGTAGCGGAAAGCTAGTGAATACTAGCATGCAAAGCTGAGTGTCTTCAGCTAGCTTATTCCCAACACTTGGAATTAATACAAAGCTTTGTAACGTGCCTCAAGCACTCATTTGTACAATTATCCTTGCTTAATCAGATCATTTTAGTGTTTTTCTGAAATCCTTCTGAGTAGGATGAAACTTATTAAAAGTCATCTTTTAGCTACTTTTCTAAATCCATATTTAATGTATTTCTTCCTGAGTCATCTATGTCAAATACTTTTCAATATTTCTTATTTGTTTCTTCAGCGAGCCTCAAATTTTCATATCTTTATGATTGGCATAATATCATGTACATTATTTTTACTTCACAGTTTATGTAAGTGATTATTCCAGAAGCATTAATTTCAAATGAATGTGTATTCTAGTGATATAAAGTTTAATTATATGGATATCTTTTTTTTTTAATTTTCCATGATAGAAATCAACCCCTGGACTTGCTATCCAATCCAAGTGCTATAATAGTGAACTACGTTCCCAGTCCCAGACACCTTTTATTTTTTTTTAAAGAGAGGAGGACAGTGAGAGACAGAGAGAGAGAAAGAGAGAGAGAGAGAATCAATTTTTTATTTAGTTTTTCACGTGGCTTTGTTGCTCTGACACTTAGTTGTGTATGTGGGTGCTAGGGTTTAAACCATGTACTCATCAAACACTGTAACCGCCACTGAACCACCATTCCAGCCCCACCCAGACACCTTTTTTTAATGTGAGGAATTTCCTTTTATAAATTTAAAATTTCAAGGAAAACAGAATTCTGACCTTGATACTGTTCAGGTTTTGGAAATAATCAGACGCAAATCAATGGATCAGGATCAGAAATAATGTTTTCAAACAGTATCAATCACAAAGTTTGTCATATTGATGAAATAGCTAATAAATGTGACAAAAGCAGGTTATTTAGCTATTTTAAATCACTGGACATTTATGAATGACAATTGGTCCTTTTCTGACCTCTGAAGTCCTATCACCTTATATTATGATAAAATATGAAAGTGATAGCATGAGATCATTTGTACTGGCATTCATGGCAGAAAAAATTGCAGAGATTGACTTCTGTTAGTTGCTTTTAAGAATTCTTTATCTGAATGGAAAGTGAAAGTTGGATTAAGTCTTTGAAAACTGAAGCAATATTCCAATAATTTTTCTTTAAATGGTATTTGTAATACTGTGAAAATAAAGCATTCGTATATTTTAGTGTGATAGAAAACATTTTGTGTTAAAAAGAATACCAAGAGTTATTTAGATGGAAAAAAGAAAGGATTCTCGAGGAGTTTCCCTGACTATATAACTGAGATTAAAATCATGAAATATTTATGATTCATAAATTTATCTATATAAGTGAGAACAATAACAACAGTCATACAAAGATAAAAGAAAAAAGTCTTAAACGTATGAAGTAAATATTACTTAATACTTCCCGGATTCATTTTGTCATTAGTCATGAGAGACATTTCACTAATGAAAACACATCCCCAGCAGCTTGATAGAATCCATCTGAGTTTTTAAAGCTTTTCCTTTTCCCTTTCCATTTTTGAGTACAAATCTGGAGACACAGTTATTTTCCCAGAAGAAATATTAGCAATGCATACACACCCTGGCAAAATATGATTTTTCAATGTCATTAAAGATGATAAGCTTTAAAAAGTTCATAGCAACAGAATATCCGCACTGACAAATTAAATGAGATTTTAGTGACAAAATTTATCAGCTAGCTGCAAACTCTGATTTTACCCTTGCAGTTCATTCTTTTATTCTGCAAATATTCTGAATCTCAACCAGTATCTCTAAAATGTATGCAGAACACTGTTTTAAACATGTGGAACATTAAATAAGTAAGGAGATCTAGTCCCTGCCTTGAAATAATTCAATGACATTTGACCAAAGGTTTCTATAACATATTCTGCCTCCACACAGATTTTGAAATTTGCCCCTTAAAGCCTTCAGCTACAGCAGAAGCACCCTATAGGCAAAGAAGATGCTGAGTGGATGAAATTCTCCTTACCCTCTTCCTTCCCTATTTTAATTCAGCTACAGCATTCGACTTTCATCTTTTTATGTAAGGTATCAACAAATTTTTTTGTGGGGCTGGAGCAGGGGCTCAGGGGTTTTGGAGCTTGTCTGGCATGTGCGAGGACAATATTTCAAACCCCAGCAACACATACACATTGAATTGTCGGAGCAAAGAAAGACACATGAAAAACTAAAGAAAATTGATTCTCTCTCTCCACCCCCCTTACTGTCCCTCTCTCTCTAAAAAGAAAAAAAAAACAACAAAAAAACAAAAATATTTTTGCTTAATAAATGCTTCAACTTCTAATAAAAGTTTTGAACATCCTTGATTCGCCAGACCATCCATTGATTCTTGATATAAGTATTGAAATTGGGTAAGATTTCATTCAAACATCATGCAGTTATTCATTGTTTCAATAGCTCATTATAAAGCTTCTATAAATAGATATGCTTACTAATATTTTAAATGTTCACTTAGATCTAAATCCCACTTAATCTCCTAATCTAATGAAAAATTTGATATTGTTGTATCTATTTCTCAATTAGTGTTATAGAAGGCCAATTTAAAGTCTGTCTCCACACCCTCCACAAATCCGACATTTCTCTTTTCTCTTGCAGAGATTGTTCTTTCCCACAGTCCAAGAGAAACAAGAGGAAGCTCAAGAGCACATTCTTCTGCATACCTTGCTCTTTTCTCTCTAGGTACACTTCTGAGAGGGCGGCTCATCTCTCTTCCTTACTGCTCAACACCATTGAAGGTTCTCAGACGAACATATTCATCATTAGAGTATTCAAATTGCTGTCCTTTATTTTGTTTTATTTAGAAATTTATTTGTTGAACAATCAAATAAGCTTCTAACAAAATAATATAATATATGTATAAATTATGTAAATTAGATTTACCCCCAAGAGCCTACCACCATTACCCACCCTTATCCCTCTCGGCCCTCCTTTCCAAAACATCTCTACAAATGCCTTAGGTTGTATGACATTACACCTTAATACTACAAATATATGTTAACCTTGAAGCTGGTCTTTTCTGATGATATGACTCAGGGTTAGGAACAAAAATTTTCACTGATTTCCTCACCCTAAGTCCACATTATACTGCAGTGCAGATAGTTAAGTACTTCACTCTTCCTTCCTCTGTTTCTAGGTGTGCACGCTTATATCTTAGCATTTTATCCTTCTAGGACCAAGGCTCTCTTTCTTGCTCTTGAACCTCAAGGACTATAATACCTGAATGAAAGACCTTCTAAATTCCCACAACCTATGCTATACATACATCTGTGTCAAGGTTCCTGCTGACATGACTTCTGGATTTTCTACAGCTCTTCTTTACCAAGGAAAAAATTACTAGGAAGAAATTCACTTTTCAGAGACATAAAATGCAAAACCCCAAAATATTCAATAATAGCAATAAAGCTCAACTGTGTACTTAGTCTCTCCCTGTCTTCAACAGGACTATTTGAAACAGATAAAAGTCACTGGATTGGTCTCATACCATGATGTTACAGGCAAGTCCATTGAGTCTTGGACACCTTTGAAGTGACTTTCTCAGGATCATGTGGCTGATCTACTACCAACCACTGGTGTCTTCATGTGTTTTAAGGCTAAATATCCTGGAACTATTCTTTTATTCAAGAAGAATGAACTTTTTAAAATTATTTTAAATCAATGTACAACTCCATTAGTCTGCTTTTATCCTTTATAAGCTGCACAAACATTTGTGAATTAAATAGCTTTTACATATATCTGCCTAATTTTGTAAGTCAAAGACTTCCAGTTTGCTTCTAATGTTTTTGGAAGAGCTCATTGTGGATGCAGATAGCCTTATTCTAGTGGATTTATGCTGCCTATAAACACAAATGGTGTTTGGAACACATTATGAAAGATCACATTAAGATTTATAAGTAGACAGGAAAAGTTTTTTCCACAATGAATGGAGATGGCTAAAGTAAATAGGTTGAATCAGCTGCAGAATGCTTGAAATAGCTTCATTTGGAAAAATCTTTTGTTTTACATTTGATCTATTTTTTCTCTAGATTTTAGGAATTAAAATGGGTTTTATGTTCATATTGTGTTTACCTACATTGTGGATCAAACTGTATTTACATTTTATAATTAAACTAGTTGGGTCAATTTTTTTCATACAAATAGATTTGGGTGTGGACTCAACTAAAATCTAAATTTAAATAATCACCTACCATTTCATGTTATTTTCTTTAAAACAAAAAGACAGTAAGTGCCCTTTGTTTAAGAGTCAATTATGTGGTATTATTTTGAGCCCCTTCTGATGAATTAAACTAGATCTCATTTTAGATTCTTATTCTGAAGAGAATGTGCCCATGAATCTTATTTCTAAGACAGAAAATCACAACTGGAGATAATGCCAAGGATTCTAATGTTCACAAATAAAATGGCATCCAAATAAAATATGGATCGGATGATAGGAAGGAAAATCATCTGAATGTTCACTTGGTTTTCAGATATGTGTCCTGTTATTACATGTGGAGGATAATGGGTTTTAATCTTCTGCTACATAATGCCCATTACTAGAATGTTCCATCATTGCCTTGATTAAAAAATAGTAACAAAACTGTGTCTTAGGTACCGTGTTTTCTAATGTTTGCTTACTTGCCCACCTCTCTTCTGCAATACTTACATTTGATCAATCAAAATAAAGTATCAGTGGGGTTGGGGATTTAGCTCAATGGCCGAGTGCTTGCCTAGCATGTGCAAGGCCCTGAGTTCGTTCTTCAGCCCTGAAAAAAAAAAAAGTATCAAGTATGAAAACTTTGTATTGATTACAACCTCCCTTCTCTTCTATTAGTTTCCACTTTTCTCTTTTCTAAGTGTTTTCCCCAACCTGTGAAACTCACAGACATATTCCTATCCTGTATCACTCTTTAATTAGCTATAAAAAGTTAAATACTAAGTGGTGGATTTATTTTAAAACTGCAAATGAGTTGCTTATAAATTTTACTGTGTTTCACAATCACCCCTGGAGGGAAGGAGAGGATAGAAAAGTCAAAATGCCCAAGTTCATCCTTTAAGATTTTTTCATAGTAGGTCTGAGTTGGGGCTTAGGAATCACATTAAAAAAATCTTACCTAAAGATTGGAAAGGGCAACCTCAAACCAGATATGATTTAACGTATTTAACATACCATTTTATTTTTTTAAAAAGTCTAGATTAAATTTATGTTTAACAGATTAAAAAACAAATTTCTTGTGTATTTGTAGTATAGCCATCTTTTTTTTTTTTTTTTTTTTTTTAGAAAGAGAGAGGGAGGGAAAGAGACAGAGAGAAAAATAATTTTATTTAGTTTTTCATGTGGCTTTTGTTGCTCGGATACTTTGTTGTTTTTGTGGTGCTAGAGTTTGAATCCGGGTCCTCGTGCATGCCAGGCAAGCATTGTGACTGCTGAATCACCACTTCACCTATACCATGTCACTTTAATAAATGTACATGCTGCATAATGTTTAAATAAGGTTAAACATATCCATCTCCTCATACATTTATCATTTCTTGATGGTGAAAATGTTGGAAGTCCTTTCTTGTAGCCTTTTAAAATATACAGTACATCATCATCATCTGCAGTCACCCTCTTGTCCAATAGCTCACCATGTATTTCTCCTATTTAACCGTAACTTAGTATGCACTGATTGACCCCTCAATTTCCTTCCCTGATTCTCTCCCTAGCTTGTGGTCATCACCACCTGTCTGCTCTCAACTCTCCTGAAGTCAACCATGAGTAAGATCATGAAGTATCTATCGTCTTTCTCTGCATGACTTATTTCTCCAGTTCCATTCATGTTAACACAAATCACAGGATTTCATTTCTTTTTATGGCTTAATTACATTTCATTCTGTATATGAACCACATTTTATTTATCCATGGATAAGTACTAGTTATTAGAAAACTCTGAAGCTCTTAGAAGTCAATATGTGTTGGAATTCTGAAGAAAACAGTTGTCTGGGTGTGCCTTTCAGCTCACATCATATAGAGGAAGGGTGATTTGCTTAATATTTAATCATTATTGTGTTTTCATGGTCTGTCTTATTCATCAAGGCACTCGGTAAGTCATTACAACCTGGAGACAGACAGCACTCAATTCTGTAAAGTTAAAAATATTATCTCTGTGAAAATTTCTTCCTTAATGTTTTTAAAATATTTCTTCATTTTTTAACTGTCACAGATGACTTATATTAAATTGGAGATCTTCTCGATTCTATTGTACAATTATTTATTTAGTATTGTTTGCTGAACTTTTAAATATTTGATATTCACACTACTTATTCATTTTATCTTTTAATTATCATTTTTAAAATTTCCAACTGTAATCCTTTTTCTTCCATTAAAACATTATTTTTTCATTCTTACTAGAAAGAGTACCTTGTATCTTGGAATTTGTTTTCCTCATTGTTTCTCTTTCTTCTAGTTTTTTTTAACCTTTCTTTTCCTTTTCAAATTCTATCTTACCTTGTTTCTTCTTGAAATTTTCTTTTTATGAATCCTAACTCTTAGCTAGCATTTCTTTTGAGAATAATTAGGTAGAAATTAAATTGTCTTTTGAAATTCTCCACATTATGATTCTTACAGTAAAGGAATAAGGCTAGTCCATTTTTATTTGGGGTACTATATTTTAACATATTTCAAATATTTTCTCCGTGTAGTTTTTTTTTTTTTTTTTACCTTTTCTGTGTGTGGCTTAATACCATCCTTCTAAAAGTGTTAGCAGGGATGGGGAATGAGTTTGGTACAGTCAAGGCACTATTTGCACTTACGGTCACTTTCTTGATTCTGCAGTGCTCCCCTCGGTAACTGAGTATGCAGATCTACCTTCGTGTATGCATTTCTGAGAGACTATATCCAGAGATTGGGGAATGGGGAGAGATGTTGCTTGTCTGTTCTGCCAGGGCAGTGAGAAATTGGGATTCTCGTAGATTTTTAACCAGATAATCTGGCAGTACTCCCTATATCTCAGCTCCGTCACGGCAGTTGTGGGAAGAACGTTGTTCTTTCTTTTCCTTTCATTCTATTTATTTATTTATTTATTATTTTTTTTATTTGTTTATACTGGGTATTGAACCCAGGGTTGCCTAACCACTGAGCCACATCCCTAGCCCTCTTTTTGTTTATTATATTTTGAGACATGGTCTCACTATGTTGCTTACAGCCTTGCTAAATTGCGGAGGCTGGCTTTGAACGTGCAATCCTTCTGTCTCAGACTCCTGAACTGCTGGGATGATAGGCATGCTCCACCACACCCAGTTTTGTCTGTTATTAGTAAATTCCTCTGCATTATGTGGGCAGATTCCACTTTTCTTTTGCTCTTCCTAAATTGCTCATCTTTCTTACCTTTACTTTTAGGAGTGGAGGATATCTTCTCCTTTCACCAAAGACCACGGTTCCTATTGGTAAGCTACTTCTTTCGTTTGATCTTTCCAGATTTTATTATTTCCTCACTTTCTGCCCTTGTAAGTCTAGGGCTGTTTCTCTCTGCTATTACTAACTACCCCCTGACACTACAACATTAGTTTGCTGGTTTTTGTTAAACCTATGGTAATAATAATTCCTTTATTAGATTTTCTTTGATCTCTTTTATGGTGAAATCTCAAAATTAAAAAAAGACAATTTATGACACATGAAACCAATGTTTTTATCTATGATCTCCTGATCAAATACTTAAAAAGAAAAAAGAAGCACATTGAAACAGAACAAATAGAGTTTTAGTCCTAAGAAAAGCTACAAAAATATCAATTGTAATGATCCAGATATTATTAGTTTTCTCCAAGACTCTTGTGAAGGATCTCTGCATTAGCGTCATGTTCTGCTGTGTGCTCCCAAAGTATTTACTCTCCATGAGTGATCACAAGAGCAGGAGCTGAACTAGACACAGTCCAAAGTTTCACAGTACCTTATCACCTTCTGAAAACATGCAAATAGACAAGATATGCTATTATTACACAGCTGGAAACAAATAGATAGCTATTTAGAGATTTTGAAATATGAAGAAATGATTCATTCCTTACAAAAAATTAAAAATATTCATAGCATGTTCTATGTAGTAAGGCATCAATATAGGTTTTCTGGTAAAATCTGATAATGCTCAGTATTACTTAAGTAATTAGGTTGAGGTTTCTGACCAATATTGATGCCAAGCATTAAAATTGGACCTCAGAACATCTGTTGCCATTATACAAGTTCAGTTCTTCCAAAAGTTATGGGTATACATTAATGAACTTTCAACAAATGACTGAAATTGAAATGAATGTACTCAAGTGATTTTCTAGAATAACCCTACATCTTCTATGTACACATGCTGAGAAAATAACTGAAGTATAAGAAAGATACTCTTAGCATGTCTGTTTTAACTGTAATCTTCAACAAGACCTTGCAGAGTTTTTTCCCATTGACCTCCAGAACACTTGTGCATTATATCAAAGAAATGTAGTGCATCTTGTATCCAAGTACTAACAAATAAACACAATAATATTCAACTCCCCATGAATTTAGACAATGTCTCTACTGATGAAAATTCTGCATAGTCATCCAACTTTCTTCCCTAAATACTTTTCTAATCACTCTCTTCAGTAACAAGTCAAACAATTATAATAATGGTATAGTGATTTCCAGTATTTTTTGGTACTAAGTATTAAAGAACAAAGATAACCACTGGAAATGTGACTTTTCTTGTGCTTTTCAATTCTTCTGACATCTGAGTAGAAAGATACTGATAACTAAGAAGTTAATATTTAAACATTTATATAAACATATCTTAAATTCTTTTATTATTTTAAGATCAATATAACATTGATTGTTTTCCCCATACTTATTATATGGAAAAATTCCTTCCTCATTTTTTCCATTCTCAGCAAAATAAAGTGTTGTGTTATTTGCTTTGAGAGAGTTTTCTAAATATATTTTACATTGTATTTGTTTCTGGCTACAAATTGCTCTTGAAAACAAAGAAAGCATTTATTTGGCATCCAAGAAATATGAGGAACAATTCCAAACATTAGCATCCTCTTGTCAACACCCTGTAGATGCACTTGATTCTTTTTGTACTATTCCGTATTGTTATTCCTGTTTCTGTCATAATCCATGTTCCTGAATATAGTTTGTTCTCTCTGAAACCACAGGGTGATTTTCTCAGTGTTTTAGTGTGCTCATGAGTGGGCCAAATGCTAGACAACTTGATGAAAGTCATTTTATTTATAAAGGAAGTGGAATGCATTTTCACGATTAAGCATTAGTTTTATAAAATACGTGAAGGAAAATAAAAACATAATAATTTTGCCTGCTCCTTGTAGGGCAATGAATTATAACAGTAGGAAAAGAATGTAGTTACTTGGAGGGCACATTTTGCAACTTGACCTCTTTAAAAATATATATATATCTAGTTAAGAAAACCTAAAAAGGAACAAATGAATCATTTGAGATCAAGACTTTCATTTACCTGACAGAGCACAAACAAGTTTTGCTCCAGTTGTGCTAAGAGGGCCTGCTTCTCTGGCAGGTCTTTGCACAGGACCAGCTCTTTCAGGTTATCACTGAAGACCCTCTAGGTAAAATTTCTATTCTTTGCACATTTTCATATCTAAAGTAAAATGAGTTGTTTTATAGTTTAAAAGATATTTCACTTGGCTGTCAAATTTGTAAGATTCAGCGTTTGAATAAATTGAGTCTGGAAATAGCTCCTGCCATCCTGAAAGCCCTCAGGTGATTTAATTTTAGAAAGTCAAATTGACTGAGGCTGAAATAAGAAGAAAAATATTATGGATTTCCTCTAGATTTTATCCTTCACAAACTGTGTAACTTGGATTCAAATTATTTTGTATCTTTGTACCTCATTTTTCTGAAGTGAACTAAACATATCTTTTGTAAAGGAGTGATCATGGTACAGGTCTTTGTAATGCTCAATAGACAGAAGAAACTTATAGGATTCTCCACAATGGAATGTCCTAGTACCTTTCTGCAGAACCTGAAGTCACAAGACTTGTCCCCAAGTTCATGCAGTTCTTACTATTTTCTAATATTTCATCTGGCCCTGTACTTGATGTCTGTAGTGTATGTTTTACTTAGAAACTTCATAAAGAATTTTATGAATCTGAGTATTTTAATTTGAAGATATGACTTAAGAAAATACTTTTTCTCCAGATGCTAATAACTCACCATGACTGGGATTGTTGCGCAGTGGAGGATCATCTGCTTAGTATGTATGAAGTCCTAGGTTCAATCTCTAGCGTGCGTGCGCACACACACACACACACAATGAATAAATTATTGAAATTGTATCACCTACTGCAAGAGGAGATGGACACATGTGTACACCCACAAACACAAAAGTACACAAACATCCCAATGTTCATTGCAGCATAGTTTATTGATAGACCTGCCACACTTGGGTCTGTGTACTTTAGTTTTTCTTTTAACTTCTGACTTTGGAAATTATGGAAAAGTTCTAAGCAGCAGCTTACCTCGCTAAAAAGATAGACATGCAAGAACATTCCTCTCTCAGTTATTGCGATGAAACTTAAGAGAACATGAGCGCTTGGCAAAGCACATGGCAAACTGTAAGTAGTCAACAAAAGTAGGCTACTATCATCATTGCTGTTGTACCACAATGGAGAAAAGGCTATTTATATATCTAGCTTTGTAAAACAGTAAAGATGGTGGATTTTGGCCTTAGACCTTTTTAAATTCAAATCTGTGCTTTAACTCTACCTGGTTTTTTAATAAACACATTTAAACTCTGTGTCTGAGCTGCTTCATTCAAAATGAGATGCTGCTATGAGAAGCTGTGAGGATCTCTGCATGTAAATCACGGTGTAAGTGCTGGGATAGAGTGAGTACACAGTGAACATTGTTGCTATTTTCCCAGGCTTTCAGGAAAGCAATACTTTCCCTTTTTATTTTTTTTTCAAAAATAACTTTGGTAAGGATCAAGATTAAGCAGACACTTCCATCGGCTCCACTAAGAAACTGGGTGTCACTAGTGATGTGACTTCAGAGGAGGGGATTAAAAATCCCCTGTATAACATAGAAAGAGGAATTCTGAACTTCTGAAGTGAGGTGATCCAAGAGGGGAACATGACTAGAATGGATGGGAGTTGGGGAGCAAAAGCAAGAATTTAAGGGCATTTTATCAAAAAGCCTTTTCTGCATCAATTGAAATAATCACATGGTTTCATCTTTAATTTTGTGTAAGTGGTGAATCACATTTTTTGATTTGCATATGTTGAACCAGCCATGCATCCCAGAATGAAGCCCACTTGATCATAATGTATTAACTTTTTGCTGCATTTTTGGATGCAGATTGCTAGAAATTAATTAAGGATTTCCGTGTCTATGTTCATCAGGGAAATTAGTCTGTAGTTTTCTTTTCTTTTTCTTGATGTGTCTCTGTTAGTTGTTTTTTTTTTTTTATCATGGTTATGGTTGCCTCATTTAAAAAAATGGAGGTTTCCATCCCTTTCAATTTCATGGAATAGCATATTAAGGAGAAATGTCAATTCTTCTGTAAAGGTCTAGTAGAATTCTGCTAGAATCCATCAGGATCAGGTCCTGGGTTGTTTTGTTTTGTTTTGTTGTTTTGTTTTGTTTTGAAGAACTTTGATTGCTGTTTCAATTTTGCTACCTGAGATTGAGTTGTTTTGGTTTTCAATCTCCTCCTGTTTTAATTTGAGAATACCATATGTTACTAGCTATTTGTCCATGTCTTCCAGGTTATCAAACTTAGAAGAATGGAGTTTTTCAAAATAGGTTCTGATAATCCTCTGGATTTTGGATGAGTCAGTGGTGATGTCTCCTTTTTGTTTCTGATTTGTTGATTTGCTTCATTTCATTCATTCTTTGGGTGAGGTTAGCTAGGGGGTCTATCAATTTTATTCAAATTTTCAAAGAGCTAACTCTTTGTTTTGTTGATTCTTTGTATTGTTTTTATGTTCTCCATTGCATTGATTTCACCTCTGATTTTATTTATTTTGTCTTCCATTGGATTTGGGATTGGATTGTTCCTCTTCTTGTAGGGATTTGAGTTGGACCATAAGTTTATTTATTTGGGCTCTCTCTCCTCTGATGTTTCATGAAGACACTCAGTGCTGTAAATTTGCCTTTTAAATGCTAATCATACTGTCCCAAAGATTTTGATCTCTTCTGCTATCATTCTCATTCATTTCCAAAAATTTCTTGATTTTTGTTTTCATTTCACCTTTGATATATTCTTCATTTAAGAGGGTATTATTCAGTCTCCAAGTATTTATGTACTTTCTGTTATTTTTCTTGCTGTTAATTGCTACCATCATACCATTGTGGTCTGATAGGACACATGGAATTATATCAATTGTATTTGCTAAGATTTCCTTTGTGGACTAGGATATGATCTATTTTAGAGAAGGATACGTGTGCTACTGAGCTGATTTGGGATGGAAAATTTTGTAGATGTCTGTTAATTCCATTTGATTCATATTGTTGTTTAGGTTAGAGATGTCCTTTTTGATTTCTTGTTTTGATGACCTGTCTATCATTGATAATGATGCATTTAAGTCCTCAAGTATTATTGTATTGAGGTTGATAAGTAATCTAATGTCCTTGTGTATTTTTCACATATTTGGAAGCTTAGTCAGGGGCATAAATGTTAACTATTGTGATGTCTTCATGATGTAGTATTCCTTTTATTAAGATGTAGTCCCCTTCTTTATCTCTTCTAATTTATGATTAAAATTTATTTTGTCTGATGTAAGTATTGCAACACTGGCTTGTCATTCTGCAGAAAGCCCTTTACAGATTCAACACAATCCCCTTGAAGATACCAATGACATCACTCATGGGTGCAGAAAAATCAATTCTCAAAATCATTTGGAACAACAAGAAATCCACAATAGCCAAAGCATTACTAACACAAAAAAAAAAAGAAAGAAAAAAAAAAGCAAGAGGTATCACAATACCTGATCTGAAATTCTATTATAGAGCTGTAGTAATAAAACAGCATGAAGACCAATGGAATAAACTGGAAGAAACTGAGACAAACCCGTAAGTCTTTAATTATCTGATATCTGACAAAGGAGGCAGAATTATAGTGTGGAGGAATGACACTCTGTTAAACAAAAGGTGCTAGACAAACTGGACAGCTATGTGCAGACAATTGAAGTTAGATCCTTATCTCTCATCCTGCACAGAAATCTAACAAAATGGATTAAAGAGTTAGAAAAAAATCAGTTACTGTAAAATTATTAGAAGAAAAAAAGGATCAACACTCACCACATCAGTATAGGCACCTC
>PVKS010032184.1:0-22767 GCA_004027875.1 Aplodontia rufa | reverse complement strand
GAAGAAAGGGCAAGTATTAGGTGATCTGCAATGAAGACCTGAGAACGTGAACACCTAGCTGGATCTGGAGCCCCACCAACAGAGGTAAAATATCCAGTTGAAGAGCCACACCGGAATAATAATAATGAGGTACACAGGGGGCATATGAGAGACCTCAAAGACTTAATAATAAAAGAAATAAAAGAGGCAGTCCCTTGGTCCCAAAATTTAGTCAAAGCTTTTAAGGTATGCCAAGGGAGAGAGAAAAAGGGCTAACAGAATTTTTGAGTACATTAGAGGAACAAATGAAGTAGTATTCTGGGTTAAATACTAATGATGCCTTAGGGCAAGAAACGTTAAAAGTATACTCTGCAACTAATAACTGACCTAATACAATTAGAAAATTATAAAAACTGAAAGATTCTTAGGACTGATGGGATACTATAGATTATGGATAGACTCATGTCTTTAAGACTAGAAAACTATATCTTACGTTTTTCAATGGAGAGCCTGACCCAATCCTTTGGAAGCCTGGAAGCCTGAGGAAGTTCAATCACTAGAAGCTCTCAAATAAGCCCTTATCAGGGCTCCTGTGTTAGCTTTACCCTCACTTGAGAAATCATTCTATTTGTTTGTTAATGTAGATAAGGGAACAGCTCTGGGAGTTCTAACCAAGGACCATGGGAGGCAAAAACAACCAGTACCCTATTTATCTAAGCTCCCAGACCCAGTCTCCAGGAGATGCTCTGAAAATATCCAATCATTGGCTGTCATCGCCCTTTTGGTAGAAGAAAGTCAAAAGTTAACCTTTGGAGGGGCCTTAATAGTGAGCACACCCCATCAAGTCAGAACCATTCTCCACCAAAAGGTGATGTGATGGCTGACTCCAGAATTCTGTAGTATGAGGCCATTCTCCTGGAAAGGGATGATTTAACACTCACTACTGAAAACTGTTTAAATCTGGCTGAATCTTTAATTGGGGCAAAAACCCTCTGATTCTACTGAACTTTACTGTATGGATCTAATAGAATACCAGACCTTAGAGAAATCCCCTCTCAAAAGGCCTTTAAGATCTTTAATTGACAATACTGAAAGACCTCAAATAGTTCGTTTAAAATATTTGCTACCGGGGTTGGGGATTTAGCTCAGTGGCAGAGCACTTGCCTAGCATGCGCAAAGCCCCAAGTTCGATCCTCAGCCCTACAAACAAACAAAACAACAACAAAAAAAAATTTGCTAGTGATAGATCATCTAACTAATTGGGTAGAAGCTATCCCCTTGCCCAGTGCTACTACTAGCAATGTAACCAAGGTTTTGTTGGAATCAATAATCCCTAGATTTGGCTGTAAAAAAAAGAATTGACTCAGATAATGGAAGTCATTTTATTGCCAATATTATTAAGGAACTTATGAAAATCTTAAACGTAAAATGGGAATATCACACTCCCCGGCTCCCCACCCCACCCCACCTCCTGGGGTAAGGTGGAGAGAATGAACCAAACTTTAAAGAGGCAGATTACTAAACCGATGTTGGAAACAAAGTTCCCCTGGACTAAGTGTCTCCCCATCACTCTTCTACAAATTAGAACAGCTCCCCAAAGGGACATAAGCTTAACCCCATATGAAATGCTACATGGGTTACCATATTTAGATAAAACAATGGGGTTTCCCACCTTTGAAACAAAGGATCAATTTCTTAAAAATTATATATTAGGTCTCTCTTCTACCTTATCCTCTTTGAGACTACAGGGCCTCCTGGCACAGACACCACCTACACACCCACATCAGCCAGGGGAACACGTCCTGATCTGGGTCTGGAAGGAAAATAAGCTGGATCCTGCTTGGGAAGGGCCTTATCAAGTCCTGCTCACCACTGAGACAGCTGTCTGGACGGCTGAACGGGGTTGGACTCACTACACACACGTTAAAGGGGCCTCAACTTCCAACTGTGAAGGACAACGAATCTCATCCCAGCACCCAGACCCCACCAAAATGACTCTAAAAGGACTTTAATAATGCTTATGATGATATTGGGAATTATATCTTGTAAATTGATTATGGATGTAGCTCAGACAATCTTTCCTTTGATTGTCAAGTCTAGCGTTTACCAGGTGCTCCCCTATAAGAATTTACACAACCAAGAGCACTTGTCTGGGACAAATGAATATCATTGTCCAGCATACTCTGGAGAAGTTAATCTCTGTGAACCTAATAATGATGTTACCAAGATCATCTTGGAGACAAAAGATTTACAAAAAAAATCCTTAAAGTAGAAATTGGATATAATGAGGTAAATGCCTGGGTGAAAGAGATTAAATATTCTGTTAGCACACCCAATAAAAGCAACTTTTATGCTTGTGCAACAGGAGGGCAGCTTGCTCAATTCCCTCCTGACTGGACCTCAGAACCAATGCATGAGCTGCACGATATCCCTTTCAGGAAGACGGCCTGGGGAAATAACTCTTGTAAAACCCTATCACTGCTGTTCCCAGAAGCAGAGGTTCAAAAACAAGAGCCCCCAAAGATCACCCAACCCCCTTCCCTCAGAACCAACTACACCTCATGCCTCTCTAGGTGGGGGGAGCAACTGGCTTTCTTGGGACATGTATCTGGGTGCCAGGAAGGCTGATCATTTGAGGAGGTATCAAATCAAACAGTGCTTGTTATAGCCTGAGCTGGTACCTGGTGGTATTGTGGGGGGTCCTTGCTTGAGACTTTCCCTGCCAATTGGAGTGGAACCTGTACTTTGGTTCAATTGGCTATCCCTTCCACCCTGACAGTTCCTAGATCAAATCAATCACAGTGCTCTGGAAAAGAGAATCTCTCTTCCCATGGATCACTGGATCCCCATAAGTCAACAATTAAAACTCAAATAACCGGGCTGGAGTGGTGGCTGGCAGTTACGGCACTTGCCTGGCTTGTGCAAGTACGCGGGTTCAAACCCCAGTACCCACGTACATAACTAAGAGCAATGAAAGCCATGTGAAAAACTCAATAAAGATTGATTCTCTCTTTCACTGTCCTTCTCTCTTAAAAAAAAAACATACTCTTAAAAAAAGAAACAAACCTCAAATAACCAATTTTGAGTCAATTTCCCTTTGGTGGTCATGATAATGCATTATATTAAGGACAACCATCAAAAAGTTATTAATTATGTAAGGGAAATTACCAAGGAGCTAAGCTAAGCCTTACTGATGAAATAATGTGAAAATAAATAACTATTGTTTTCTTATTAATTATAGCATTTTGGGTTGTGACCCTGATTAGATGTATAGAGGATATTGTTCAGAGATTAATTGCTATTACTAAACAACTTTCAGCTACAGGCCAAATCAGTCCTCCTGTATCTGATGTAGTCAAAGATGAAGGTCAAAAATTAGTATTAGAGTTTGAAGAAAAGAGTGTATATGCATCATATAAGGGGGGGAATTGTAAGATGTATGTCTTTTCTGTCCAACTTGAAAGACTGTGATGTATAACCCACTACCTCCATTTTAGATCCCCCTCCCCCTTGAAGATAGTAACTCCCTCACCTGTGTCTGCCCAGCTGTGTCAGCCCGCCTCTTTCCAAGGACCCCTTCTGGCACCCACCCATCCTCTTCCAGTGAACTTTGCTGAATCACTACACCCTCACCACAGGAGTGGAGCCCTCGACCGCTACTCTCTCCCAGTCCCCACCGACTCTTCTTTGCACCTCCACTTAATCACAGCCAATCCTGCAGGCTGTGCACCTGAGCTCCTCCAATTAGAGCGAAGGGCAGCATTGCGTCAGGTCGGAATCAAAAACCCATCATTTCCTTGCTGGGCGCAATCTTTCCACCTTCGGCAAAGTAAATTTTCTACCTTGCTCATCCACACGCAACCACATGTTTGATTTCACTTATAACACTTGTTCATTCTAATACTTTAAAATGTCTTTTTGTATTTTTTGGGGGGGGAGGGACAATGAGAGAATCAACTTTATTTAGTTTTTTCATGTGGCTTTCGTTGTTCCTGTATGTGGTGCTGGGGTTCAAACCCGTGTCCCCGCGCATGCCAGGCCGTAACCACAGAGCCACCATTCCAGCCTCCTTTTTGCACTTTTTGAGATATATTCATATCTGTCTTAGAAATGATGGTCTGTTGGACGCCCAGCAGGACTTACACCCAAGGGCTCTCGTCACCTCGCTAAAGCAGCCCCAACCTGGAGACCTGAACCAAGCTGGTAGGCGCAGGGAACAGGGGCCTTGAGGGCAGGCGCTCGCACAGCGTGGACCCGGCCTACAGGCCTACTGGGGCAGGAGGTGGCTTCCTCCAGCGCCCTCAGCAGGGCTGCACCCACCGCAGCGTGTCCTGTGAAACCTGGCCAGGCTCTGCTCTGCGCCCAGCTGCCGCCCCTGTAACGGGAAAGCCCCGGTTTTCTTTCAAAAGTGCTTTTTCTCTCTCTGCCTAGAGTGATCCCTCTGGGGGCGGCCGGTTTAATTAGCATAACACTGGCCGGGGTTTTGTGACAGGTGGGAGTGGTAAGAAAAATGAAAATACTTTATTCGAAAACGCTTCCAGTCATTCTCCACTGATTTAACAGTTCAGCTAACATGCATCCCGCAGGTTTTCAAATCGAAACGCGCTCTTCTTCACAGTAAGCCACGTGAAGCACCTGCGCGCCAAGAGCTGAACAGAACCGGCGCTCGTCCCGGAGCCTTGGAAACTTTCCCCGGGCATTCGCGACACGCGCAGGCTCCGGGGCGCGCTCGCCGCTTTCCCCCCGAGGCCCGGCGTCCCGCCCGCTCTCTCACCTGCCGTCCCGTCAGTCTCCACCAGTACCCGGTGGTTGGCGAAGCGCCGCGCGCCGTCCCCGCCGCCGGCCGCCACCTGCGTGCGCTGCAGCCAGGCCCCTGCGGACAGACGCGGGGCCGGTGAGCGCCGCCCGACCCCGTCCGCCCCCCTCCGCCGGACCCGTCCGCCCCGTCCCCGCCGTCCCCGCCTCGCACCCGCGCGGAACAAGGCGCGCGCAGGAACGCGCCTTCCCGCCGCCAGCGCCATCTTGAGTGGCCGCGGGGTCGCGTGGGCCCCGCCTCCCGGGCCGGCCCCGCCCCGCCGCGCCCGAGGCCCGGCCTGCAGGTCGCCGCCGCCCAGGACCGCGGGCTTCCGCTCTGCGCAGCACCCGCCCCGCAGCAGGCCTCGGATGCCCGTTGGCGCAGGGCCCGGTGGCCGGGCGCGGCCCGCAGCTTCGCCAGCGCCCTGGATAATGGTCACCAGTCTCGCCTGCGTACAGGAGTGTTGGGCAGTCCCAACTTTTGTACTTTATCATCTTCAACATTTCCAATTGTTCCCGTGACACGACCAATTTCTGAGGTAGAAAAGCATTCCTTCCCAGAGCTACTCAATACAGCAGTCGCAGATGAGTCTCAGAGTTTCCAGAAAGACCGGTGGTAACACATCCCTTCCCCTGTTCCACCCACAGGAGCAACCTAACACTGGGCCTTTCAACCCCGAGGTGTGCGGGCCGGAAGCTTTTGAAGGTGTCACCTGGAAATGAACCAAGTTTGGTTTAGTTGCTCAGGCACTAGAAGAGGCAGTGAAACCAGCATTCGATCTGCATTCTAATCCTAGGTTTATTCGATACATTTCCTTCACTCTACACAACAAGGTACAAACACAGCCTTACCTAAAAATGCTACAAAGTTACAAAACTGAAAACAAATTTTTATAGTACTGACTGTACAATAAAAGCCAAAAAAAGCAATGTACATGTTGCCAAGGTCACCTGCAAGACCACCATGAATGGCAGGCAAAATGGGGGCTCTAGGATGACCTTGCAGAGCTGGCTCTCAACTTGCTCACCAATTTCAGAAAGTAATGGAGATTATGGGGTATACGTGTGTGGGAAGACATGGAAAGACAACCATTTAGGCAAACTAACAGTGGGGGGACTCTTCAAGGGTGGAAACCCTAGAGGTTGGAAAAGAATTCAAACAGGGGAAAGAGGCCAGGCCTTACAAGAATGGCAGCTTGGTCCCCTTTCCTGAAGGACACAGCACAGCAACAGCAAGGGCATGACCAAGTTTGCCAAACTGGCTCAAGTCATCTGTGGAGAAGCTGGGCCACAATGTCACCTGGAAAATTGCTGCTCCCTGCTGGCTCTGCACTAACACACTAAGAATGGGAATGGGTGAACTTTCTAGCCAGAAAACTGCAGGGCACCTTAAAGGGCATAGACCTGAACCATCTGCACGCCTGCAGAGGAAAGGCCTCTACGGCTGCCTTTGAAGCCTGCCCGAGAGGGGTCATTTCCTGCCGACCCTTCTTCAGCTAGAAAAGTGACACAACGGAGCCAGGTGGGGCACAGGTATAGATGCAGTTTGGTGGCCCTCTTTATCGCGAGGAGTTAGAACTGGAGCGGCTTCTGTGGCGGCGGCGGCCGGGAGAACGGGACCGTCTGCGCACTGGGGACCTGCGCCTTGGAGACCGTGACCTGCAGTAAGAGCAAAAACCAAGTCAGACCGCCAGAAGCAAAAGCCCCAAGAAGGAGTGCTGTGGGAGAAAGTTGGCTTCTTTCTGGAACAATCCTCCAGATTTTACTTTTCCACACTAGAAACTGTGGCCTCCGTCAAGGGAATTACAGCTCTGCTAGACCTCTGACCCCACACTTCCCATCTCCTAACCTCTCTCCACATCTGTCTCAGGAAGTCGTAGTGGTGTGCAATCAATCCCAGGACCTCTTTTGTCACTGTCAGGCACTGCAACTGCCCTTCTCCTTTCCCTGAGAAGCTCCCAAGGCCTAACACGTCAACCTGCTCTCTGCCATCTTCTACCTCAATAGCAGCAGAGGGTGGGGCAAAACTGAATAAAGGGCCCCAAACTCATCAGTCACATAAGTTTGTAAATCAAACTGGCCCAATAGGTTCAGTAAGCCTTCACACGGACTCACTGACTTACCTCCTCCTCATCCGTGGGGGTGACCTGCGCCACATTGGAGGTGGTGGCAGCATTCTCCTGGGAGGGCTGAATCGCCGGGGGGGCGGCCTGGGCCAGGGGGCCAACACAGCAGTAGCAGTGATCTCCTGGCCATCGATTTGTCCTATTGAAAAAAGACCAAATCATAAAATTTGTAACAAGCACCTTCCCTAAGCAAGGCACCTAGACAAGGATGAGGTAATTCCAGAAACAACCAAATCATGACAGAAGTCTCACAAGGAAAAACTCCAAGGGGACAAGGGACCTACAAAGGAAAACAACCCAAGTGAAGACCTGAAGAATGTGCTGGAACTGACGGAACTGACAGGAAGAAAGGCAGGTCCCAAAGAACCAGGAAGAGAAGGCTGCAGTGGACCGAGTGCCTGTGAACATGAGGCTGAGGGTGGAATGGAAGGTGGCATCAGTATCAGAGCTTCCCCCTCTCGGACATGGGAAGTATGGGCAGGGCCAACACCAAGATGAACTGATATCCAAGCAAAGGGAAGGAAAGAAAAGAATTCAGGGCATAAATAAGAAGTAAAACCTCCAGAACTTAAAAGCGATGGATTACTGGAGGTGATGAGGGGAACTCCAGTGGGGAACAGCATGAAAGAACGCTCAAGAGATAACTGCACGACGTATGTACATGCAATGACGCAAGCGCAAGCAAGGAAGGGCAGCGCAGGATGGAAGTCCCAGGGATCTCCAAGGCCTTGGATAAGAGCAAAGAAAACTGAGGCTTAGCAAACTCTGGAGACGGTCTCCACATCTCGGGGAGCCAGGGCCTCAACAGCCCCTTCTGTACTCACAAAGGGCACAAGGGTCTTTTGTCTTCTCAGCTCCTCCCTGCAAGGTACCTAGCGGCTAACTCAAGCATATGAACTTGTATTCAGAACATACTCAGAGGTTTAAGTAGCTGGGTGTGGTGGAACATGCCTATAATCCCAGTGGCTCAGGAGACTGAGACAGAAGGACTGCAGGTTCAAAGCCAGCCTCAGCAACTTAGTGAGGCCCTGAATAAACTTAGCAAGATCCCATCTCAAATTAGAAAATGAAAGGGCTGGGGATGTGTCTCAGTGATTAAATGCCCCTGGTACTCCACCCCGCAAAAAGGAGGCTTAAGTAAACAGTCTATGGTGGTGCCTGGTCCAACGTCAAAACTAGCTCAAGTTAGGAATTTCACAGCACTCATTATACAATAACAGAAAAATCAATTTTCTGTCCAGATGCCAGTAATGGCCAACCCCTTCACATCTCCTGGAGACACTGTGGACTTGCTCCATTTGATGACATATAGCATGGCTGCAAGACACAAAATCCCACCAGAATCTTAGTTGGAAGTTTTAACAGTCATGCCCACCCTGGATGTCCCAAGTTTCCTCAGCATTTAGCTGATTAGCAAGTACTCAGACTCTGTCCAGCATAGGATGACAAATTGAAGCTAAAGGAGTGACTGACAAGGCCAACCGCTTAAGAGTGACACTTATTTTATCCTGAGTAAAATAAAAGAGAAGTTAAAAGAGAAGTTGGCTAACTATCAAGAAAAAATTTCATACTACTCAAACTCAATCAATACTCAAAGACAATTATATATGTAAAAAACAAATAAGAAACAAAATGTTAGGCTATCTATGAAGCGTATTCCATGGCCCCTGGGAACATGAGGTTCTAGGGCATTCAGACACTCTTCCCTACCCTGGCCCTCTGGCCTAGACGTTATTGTAGGCTGCCTGTTCTTAGGCCCAGCTGCCCCAATCACAGCAGTAGGAAGCTGGAAAGACAAAATGAAAACTGTTCCTAAGTTGCTGAGGCTGGATTTGAGCCACCATACCTGGCTCAAATTTTTTTCGTAAGAAAAGCTTCGTTCTAATTTTTATTTTTTAAAAATTTTATTTATTTTTTAGAGAGAGAAAGAGAGAGAGAGAGAGAGAGAGAGAGACAGACAGACAGACAGAGAGAATCAATTTTTATTGAGATTTTCAATTTAGTTGTATAAGTGGGTGCTGGGGTTTGAACCCGTGTTCTTGTGCATGCCGGGCAAGCGCCTTAACCGCTGAGCCACCGCTCCAGTCCCAAATTTTTATTTTTTTTTAAAGAGAGAGCAGGAGAGTGAGAAAGAGTAAAGACAGAATCAACTTTGTTCTTTCATCTGGCCTTAGTTTCTCTGACACTTGGCTGTGTATGTGGTGCTGGGATTTGAACCCAGATCCTTGTGCATGCCAGGCAACCAACCGCTGAGCCACTGCTCCAGCCCCAATTTTTAAAATTTTAATATTTTCTTTTTTTTTTTAATTTTAAAGGATACTCATCACCTCACTTTTTTTTTTTTGAAAGAGGGACAGTGAGAGAGTGAGAGAGAGAGAGAGAGAAAGAGAGAAAGAATTTTATTTAGTTTTTCATGTGGCCTTCGTTCCTCTGAGACTTCATTTTGTATGTGGTGCTGGGGTTTGAACTCACTTACTCGTGCATGCCAGGCAAGCACTGTAACTGCTGAGCCACCACTCCAGACCCTTTAATATTTTCTTATTTTTAATTTTTGTAACAGAACATTTCTTAAAATGCCTATATTCACATTTGCTGATTTGCAGGGAGACTTTCAAGTACAACTGGGTGGAAATCAACTTGAAAGGTCCCTACAGGCAGCAGGGTCAACCCACCTCCATCCATGTGCTTCAGTGCCTTCTCGGCTTCATCTGGATTCTCAAACTCCACATATGCGTAGCCTTTGGAGAGATGAGGATGCATCCTTTCTACAGGCATGTCAATCATTTTAATTTTCCCATAGGTGGAAAATATCTCCATGATGTGATCCTAGAGGAAAAGGAGGGTCACAATAATGCTCTCACCCACCAATTACTTAAAAGTTGGAATTTTCCACATGATGACCAACACCTCAGTAATATAAAAACATTCTGTCCTCTGATGAGAACCACTGTCATTCTGGGACACGTGTATAACATGTCTATTACAAGGAAAGAGCCAGCATGGCACTCAAGTCATCAAGTCATGTGCCACCACACCAGTCCTCTGAAAGGCTCCACTCTACAAGCACCTGCTTTCAGAGACCTGTGTCTATACCCCATTGTCCCCACCCCCACAGATCCATGACACTCACCTTGGTCACATTCCTGGTAAGCCTTCCAATGTGCACTTTGGTGGGTTTAGGGGAAGGGCTCCGCCGTTTCCTTTCCTTTTCATCTCTTTTAGGTGGTTTGGATCTGTTGGAAAACAGAACAAGACTGCAATCATTTCCATCAAGTCAAAGTGGACTGGATTTGGGCTGGATGTGTAACTCAGTGGCCTAGTGCTGGCCTAGCATGTGTAAGGCCCTGGAGTTGATCCCAGCATTGCCTCCCCACAACCAACAATAATAAATAACAGGATTCTCTTTCAGTGGGACATTACCTGCTTGTGTAACAGCTTTTACAAGGAAGTCTCCTACCAGTTGGCTCATTTTTCTTCTCAAATCCAATTAAGCTAGAAAGAATCCTTTTGACTGCTTTTCTAATGACTTTGATAAAGGTACACCCCTGGTTTATCAACCTGGCACTCACTTGGAACGGGAGCGCCGCCTGTTATCGTGCCTGCGCCGAGATGGACTGGGGGATCCAGAGGAACTGCTGGAACTGGAGCTGCGGGACGTGCTGGAACTTCCTGAACGGCTGGATGCAGAGGAGGAGCTGGAGCCACTGCTTGAGCCTGTGCTGGTGCTGGACCCTGAGCTGGAGGTGGAACTAGACCGAGACCTGAAGGTGAGGTACAAGTGTCACAGTGATAGTGGGTGATAGTCACACATCTTCACAGCAGATTCCCCAGAAGAGGAAACTGCTGCCTGTCTTTTAGCCTCACTACTTTCCCCAGTGATGAAAATGTCCCTTTGTTTTGACAGGCAATGTAGGGATGGATTGCTTCATTTACACAGAAGCCTTTCTAACTAAGGGGTAAAGGAAGAATATATCAAGTCAGAACCACCACCTTGACTTGGGAAGGGGACTGTGGATGGACTCAGGCTTTTTTTTTTTTGTCATGGAGGCTTGAACCCAGGGGTATTTTTACAATTGAGCCACATCCCCAGTCCTTTTTATTTTGTGACAGGGTTTCACTAAGTTACTGAGGCTGGTTTCGCCCTGCCTCAGGCTGGTTCTCAACTACTGAAAACTAGCCAGGTAAGCTGAAGCAATGCCTGTAATCCCAGTCTGGGGAGGCTGAGAGAATCAGAAACTCGAGGCCAGCTCAACTACTGAAATGTAAGCTCTAGGCTAGGGCCCTTCAACCTCAATTCTGAATAAGATACACTTATTCAGAAAAAACATATCCTATGATGTCACATTCGGTAGATACAGAAAAGAAAAAACCCAAACACCATCTCCTGTACATAATCAGAGCAGACCCCAAACCAGTGTCATGACTTATGGTCCCTATAACGACCCGAGTGGGTGGGTGGCTTTCTAACTGGGCTTTGGGAAGGAAGGAGTTGGCTGTCTGTGCCTCACCTTGTGCTGCTGCTTCCACTGGATGCACTGCGCCTCTTTCGAGTCTTATCCCTGCCACGGTCCTTCTCACTTGACTCCTTGGCGGCCCCTTTGTCTTTAGAACGATCCTTGGACTTCTCATCAGAGCGGTCTTTACGTTTCGTAGTAGGTGAAGGAGCCCTGGATGGTGAGGAAGAGTATGAGATTGCATGCTCCGCTGACCAAACCCTGAAACAACAGCACAACCCAAAAGAGGGGTCCAAAAGGGGTAGAGATCCCTTATGATCACAGAGCAAAATGATCTGTGGCTTAGGACACTCACTGTGGAATGCACAACATTTTCAATCTTCCCCTTTCTGAGGGTCCCTAGCAATAAGCACCCCCAAAGTAGCACTAGAAAAATCTTACAGAAGGATTACCTAGTGCTGGACTTTTTATTATTTTCTTTGACTCCTAGCAAGCTCTTCTTTTTCACTCCTGATAAATCCATTCTCCCCTTCTGAGGTGTTCAAAGCAGCAATGGCGGCCTCACTTATCTGAACTGTCACTTCTAACTTGAGTCTGAGAAACGATCCCTAATCGATTGCAATTTACGCCAAAGAGCAGCCTAATAACAAGATAAAAGGATTTAAATACAGAGTGAACGAATTGGCAAGGTAACAAATCCACTTTGCAATAAAAGGTTGAGCACATGAGACGGCAGCAAGGGAACAAAGTAAGCAGCAAGTGGGACAGATGGGAGCACTCAGGACAGTCCCCCTTTCCTCTTGGGGGATTCTCCATTCTCATGGGAGGCTCAGGTGGAACAGTCACCTCAGCTTCTTTTCTAAAGGAGATGGGGGTGGTGGCTGCATTCATCACCGTTATTTTAGAGGTTGCACAACACCAGAATTTGCTTGTAAGTTTGATGACAAGCCCTCTAGTCCTTTGTAAACATAAACCCCCACATTAGCGTGCAGAGCAGAGGAACACCTAACTTGCGGCTGATTCTCCTGACAGGAGAATCAACTTTTGGATACACCGGAAGATAACATGACTGGAGGCAAAAAACATTTCAAAAGCCACCAGCACCACCCAAACATAAAAGAACAAAATGTCCTACAAGAGCATTTAAAAGCAGTGAAAGGATTTAAAAACCAGTTATTGCAAACCTTGAACTTTTGTTAATGATTCATGCTATCAGATGTGTTGCAGAGGTATTAAGTCATGATTTACTTCATTAATGCAACAAAGTGAGAATGATGGGCAGCTAAACAATAATCTAGGCAGTGGTCATGTGGGCGCAACTGCAATTCTTTCAGTCTTTTGGTGTGCTTAAAAAAATGTTTCGGGAG
Organism: Aplodontia rufa; assembly: GCA_004027875.1. Taxonomy (NCBI): domain Eukaryota; kingdom Metazoa; phylum Chordata; class Mammalia; order Rodentia; family Aplodontiidae; genus Aplodontia; species Aplodontia rufa. Next base: position 10,047 of record PVKS010032184.1, on the reverse strand, counting down.
ACTGGAGTGGTGGCTTGGCAGTCAAGGCACTTGCCTGGCATGCGTGAATACATGAGTTCAAACCCCAGCATCAGGTACACAGACTCAGAGCAATAAAAGCCACGTGAAATACTAAATAAAAATTGTTTGTCTCTCACTGTCCTTCTCTCTCAAAAAAAAAAAAAAAAAAAAAAGTTGGGGGGCTGGAGCAGTGGCTCAGTGGTTCTGGCGGTTGCCTGGCACGTGCAAGGATGCTGGTTCAAACCCCAGCACCACGTACACAAGAAAGTGCCCGAGCAACGAAGACCACATGAAAAACTAAATAAAATTTTATTCTTTCTCTCATTATCCCTTTAAAAAAAAAAATGTTGGGAGGCTGGAGCAGTGGACCAGTGGTTGGAGCACTTGCCTAGCATGTGAGAGGACCTGGGTTCAAACTCCACCACCACATACACAACTAAGTGTCAGAGAAACAAAGGCCAGATGAAAAAATGAAGTCAATTCTCTTTCCTACTCTTAAAAAAATAAAATTGACTCTCTCAAAAAACAAAAACACTCCACTGCTAACTCCTTACATGCCCTACTTTCCAAAGAATGCTGCATTCACTATTTGCCATGAGTGAGTTGTAAACAAAGGCCTCAACTACTGCTTCACCTTCCTTGAAAGCCTTAACTAGGGTGGACATAGCACACCACAGGGGTCCTGTTTTCAAATTCAGCTGAATAAATGTTCTGATTAAAAAAAAAAAGTCCCTGGTTTTGGACAGTCAGATGAGAAGGCAGACCATCACCTTTGCAGCTCTCCAGGGCTACAAAATCTTTTCAAATTGTTTTGCCTTAAAACAATAGGATATTATTTACACCCAGCAGGCAGCACCTGATGAGGTTAGTTTCTGGACAATCAGTGGGTATAATTCAAAGGCTAAGAGTCTACAATCACATGACTGGGTTTGAGTTGAGGCTTTGCTGTGTAATCTTGAACAAATCAAATGTTTTTTTAAGGTTTTCATCAGCAACATGGTGACAATTACAGTTCCCACGTTAAAGAATTATGGACGGCATTAACCAAATTAATCCACGAATTTGACATGGCACCCAGTTTACGAGCAATAAATGTCAGCTAATCAGAAGAACTGCTTCATGTCTGGAGGATCTTTCCCCTATCCCACTCTGGTCTCCAGAGTCACACACGATATCTGAATACTTAACAGGGGTTCCTGAACAGCCCTCTCAGGATAGACGAGGACTGTCCAATAGAAAGCATGGGAGCCATGAGTACATTCTAAAATTTCCCATTAGCCATGTACAAACCAGGCGAAATTAATTTAGCGACTTTTTTTTTTTAAACACAGCTTGTCCAAATATTACTGATGACTAAGGTAAAAATTTACTAATAAAATTTTACTTTCTTCATAGTAAGTCTTCTAGATCTGGGATAGCAACATTTCAAGACCTCCACAGCCAATGGCTACCCTCCTGGACTAGGTCTATAGTAGATTTCACGCACTTGAGATTCCAGCGTCCCCCACCCCCAAATATCTGGCCGAATGTACTTTGTGAAATAAGCACCACCGGTTATTCTTAAGCACTCAAAATTACGACCCACGGAATAAGTGAACGGTTTGCTGGGTGTGGTCGAGTGCTAGAAAGCAAAGGTTGAGGTTCTCTGTTCACACAAGTTCAGGTAACAGCTCGGGACCTTGGTTACCTCCCCCATCCTCCGGAATGGTGCGCGTCCAACAGCCAGAGAGAGGAGAGAACAATTAGTTAAATCTCGAGCAGATGGCGTTTCAGCACAAATCTTCAGAGCACCCTCCCCATGTAAAAGCACATTTCAGACACACAGGAATAACAAAGGCACAAAAAGCCTACTCCACGTATCTCCGCCATCGATCTAACCTTCCCGTATCCTCCCTTGGGAGCTCGGTCCACTCTGGGCCGAACCCTCAAAGCCTAGCGCCGAGGACGGCACACAGGGGATCGATAAGCGTTCGTAGAGTGAATCTGTAAATTAACGACTCCCAAAAGAGGGGCCGGCCTTCCAAAAGGTCCCACAAAGCAACTCCCCCCCGGGTCGGGCCCGACAAGCCGACCTCACTGACGGTCCTCCTAGGACCACTCGCCACTCTCCAGGTAGGGCCCGGCGTGGCGGGGCTGGGTCTCCGGGTCGCAGGGGTAGCCCTGACTGCCCGGGCCGCGCCCCCGGCTTCCCCGAGTCCCGCAAGCCTGGTTGGACAGCCGCCGACCGGACAAAACGGGGTCGCCCTTGCGTCTGCAGCGGCCCCAACCACTTCCGGGCCGCAACCTAGACGCCTCCCACTCCGCCCGCCCAGGGCCACACTCTTTATCCTCGCATTCTGCACCGCACCGCCTGGCTGCTATCTCAATGCGGGGCTGCAGAGCGGGACGGCTCCACGATGTACCCCTTCAGGCCTGGCGGGGGACGCCCTAAGCTTGGATGCGGTCGGATTCTACCCCAAACTTACATCTTCCCGCCGCCACCTCCTCCTCCCGCTCTCCTCAGCCCCTGAGACGGGCGCCCGCTATTTCGTCAGATTGAGGCGCGGAGAGTCACCGCCTTTCCGGCGCACAGCGATGACGTAGAAAGCGTATCCGCCAATAGGCGCGAACGGCTAAGTAGTAAAGGCCCTCGGCCGTTGTTAGGAAGGTGCGCCGGTGGCACTCAGTCTTTTTGCTAGTGGAGCGGTCTGTGGGGTTTCACCAAGCTGGTTGTGCGCATCTTGGAGCCGGAGATGAGCGCCTCTCTGGGGCCGGGGAGGCCGCGTGGGTGGCTCGCGGGTCGGCGCGGCGGGGGTTAACGTGGCGCGGACCACTTTTCTACTGCGCCGGCGCATTGGCCGCGCGACTCAGAGCCTGCGGCCGGCGGGTGGGTGGGGTGGGTGGCGCGGGTGCCGCGCCACTGTGGCCTCTTGAGGCTGGCGGTGGGGCCCGCTGGGCAAGGGCAGCTCAGAGGGATTGCCCGTGCGGGGCGTGGGTTCGTGCGGTCAAAAATCTCTGGTGCTGTAGGGGTGACCGTATAGACGCGACCTCTGCGGGTGCCTACTTGAGGCAGGCGGACTGCGCAGGCAGAATGCACCAGGAGCTTGAGGAAGGGCAGAAGGGAAGGTGTCACTCAAGAGATGACATTGCAGCTGGAACCCATCTGGGAGAGCGCGCGGGGTAGAGGAACCTGCAGGTGCTCAGGCGCCCAGGCTCTTTGGGACAAGGGAAGGGAGACCTAGGGGTATGGAGGAAGTGCAAGGACTTGATATCAGGGTCTCCGGAAGGTCACTGTCCGGGCCTTCTATCAAAGATCGAGGAAGGAGAGGATACAGTGGTCCTGCCCAGGAGACTGTCGGAGTAACACTCAGTGCTGGGACAGCCAGCCAGCCATGCCAGTGTGTTTTGCTCCCAGTGGTGCCTCTGCCTGCCCCCCCTGAGCCTGGCAAGCAGTCGTTGTTCTGGGATTATTTGCTCAAGAAATGGAAGTGCACTCAGCCCCGGGTTGTCTGAAAGGACAAATCTAAGTTGGTCTGCTAGGGTAATGAACCAAGCTGACTTGGAGAGGGGATACATGTCACAGACAACAGGAGGAGAGTTCAGGATACAGCTTGGTGACCTGAAGAGATGGAGGGACACAGCTGGTGTGAAGTGGCCTTTTCTTCCTGTGCCTGATGACTGTCTGGCCCTGCATAGAGGTGTCAAGTTGGGACCTTGCCCTTCAGCCTAGCCTGAGGGCTGCCCCATAAGTTGGGAACAGAACAGCTGTGGGGAGGAGCCTGCTTCCCTCTCTGCTGAGGCACCCCTTGGTTCCTGGGGTTGGGGTTGGCAGACCTAGTAAGTCTGGCCTGGGTATCCCCTGGTGGGTTTAAATTTGATATGGGGGATGTTTAGAAGAAGTTAACTTCCCTGCATTACTGTCACATCTGCTATGGGCAACGTGAGGTGCAGTGGATCAGGAAGCCAGCCCCATGGAGCCTTTAACCTGGCCCGAGTGTTAACCTGGCCCTGGAGGGTCAGTAGTGAGGATGAGGCAGACTTAGATTGTCAAGTGGGCAATATGTGGAATTCTCTGAGAAAGCAGTGGGAACCCATCATCAGAGAGGCTTCTCAGGGTCCCCAAACTTAGAGCCTGTGCCCAATGTAGCACTGACACCCTAAGGGAGAAGGGGGTAGCCTGGTGACCACACTGTGGTGAGAGGAGGGTCTGGTCAGAAACAACTGGGCTGACAGCCCCTTCCCTTTTTTGCTTTATGTTCCAAAGCAATTTAATTTGGCATTCATAAACCTTTAGCATTTCCTTCCTTCTTTCCTTCCTTCCTTCCTTCCTTCCTTCCTTCCTTCCTTTCCTTCCTTCCATCTATCAATCATCTATTTATCTACGCCTCTCTCTCTCTCTCTCTCTCTCTCTCTCTTTGGTACCAGGATTGAACCCAGAGGGCTATTTATCTACCCCTCTCTCTCTCTCTCTCTCTCTCTTTGGTACCAGGATTGAACCCAGAGGGGCTTAACCACGGAGCCACATCCCAAGTCCTTTTTAAGTCTTGGTAAGTTGTTGAGGCTGGCCCCAGTCTTGGGATCTTCCTACTTCAGCCTCCAGAGTGCTGGGATTACAGGTGTGTGCCTGTGTACCCGGCTGCTTTTTTCTGTCGTTATTTTGAGGATCAAAAATAAAAAACATTTGGGAGAAGTGTGAGGAATGAAACTAAGCACCTCCCCTGCCTTCCAGGAGTCCTGCCATCCACACCATACCAGGCCTACTGGCATCTTACTGAGGCTGTGCAGGATGAGGGATAGGAGCTGGGGCCTTTGGGGACCCAGGGTGTCTTTGGCCCTGGTTTGCTAGAGGGGATATAAGTAGCAGACTAAAGCCCAGGAGTGCTGATATGACCCTGACCAAAATCCTGAACCCTTCCCTTAAGGTCACCTGTTAGCAATTTGGGTGCTGCCCTAGCCTTGAAAGTATGCCCATGCTAAGGCAGAATATTCTGGGCCTAATGACCTCTGAGGTTCCTGTCCTTGGAGGCTGGCAGCCTGGGACACTGCCAGGGTAAGGGTAGCCTGGGCTGTGGTGGAGGTTGGATCAGCTATGAAGGGGCACTGCACCCCTTGTAAACCACGACAGGAAGCCCCTTGGCCCACTGCTATAACCAGCCCTGCTGAGGGCAGGTGAGGCCCAGCCAGGTGAAAGGGAGGGTGATGACTTGTGCCTAAGGGAGACCTCAGAAGAGGACATCTGCTGAGGGTCCTGTCATCAAGACCTGGCATCTGTCTGAAAGGGGTGGGGCTAGGGCTGGGAGGAGGTGTTGGCTGGGCCTTCTGGACAGCCAAGCTGGGTCTGAAAGGGTTGCTAGGCACATGGCTCAAGAGAGCTTTGCTACCTGAAATGGTCTGCAGTTGTGAGAGGCTTCCCCTCACTACTCTGGCTCTGGGGACCCTCAGGGCTGAGGCCCCTCCAGTAGGTACCTGTGAACTCACGCAGGGTGCCCTCTGCAAGGGGCCATAGGCCTAAGCACTATGCTCTGGGAATCTCTGTCCCTTTCTGCCATGAGGAAGTCAAGGATGGTAACAACTAACCTGTGCTGGGTGGAATCATGAGAAAGCGTGGGGATGGGTGGAAAGCTAGATGTAGAGCTGTGAGCTGTGCTGGATGAATCTGGGGCACAGCTGTGGTGACCAGCAGAGCAGACCTGGTACCAGCTACAGTTGGGCAGCGTGGAGTTTCTTGGGCTCTGGGGGCCCTGAATGCCAGCATCTGTGAGGTGTGGGCTGGGCCCCAGGAGTGGAGCCTGGGCAGCCCCATGTGTTGAGGGGGAAGGCAGGGCCCCCACTCCCTGGGCCTGACCCCACAGCTCAGTCCTCCACCTGGCTGCCTGGAGCCCAGCCCATGAGGGCCTGTCAGGTGAGGAGGGTACCTTGCCTAGCAGTGTTACCAGTTCAGGTGGACAGAGCTGGCCTGCATGCGGGAACCACCTGTGCTCTAGGATGGAGAATAAAGGACATGGCCTGCATCTGAATTTTCTTGTACCTGGTATAGCCACATGTCTATTTTGCAGGCAGTGCCAGGCACACAAGTGATATCAGCAAGTTGTCAGAAGGCTTCAGGTGAGCTGAGTGTATCTTCCTCTCTCCACAGACCCTGCTTCCTACCAATTCCAGACTGAAAGGAGACCTCAAGGAGGTCTCAGACTCAGTCCTGCCCACAGCAGGGGTCCCCTTGTAGTTCTGGGTGCAGTGACACTATCCAGGTGTTTCAGTTGAGCCACATGGTTGGACCAGGTGGGACTGAAGGACAGATCATGCAGGCCATGCCACAGGCTTTGCTCTTAGCTCCATGGGAGCTGAGCCATGCCACACAGAGCCGCAGAGGTGGAATCTTGGCTCCTGGATCCCTTTGCAGCTAGCAGCAGGGCAGGTGCTGGAACTCCTGGGAAGACTAGTCAGCTGGGTGCAGCAGTGGCCTGGGCCCTAGTAGTCTGGAGGGGAGTAAACTGGAGAGAGGGCAGACCAGACTACCTTGTCCCAGGAGTCCATGGTGCCCTCCCCTGCCTAGAACTGCTGCAGCTCACAAAAAGTCAAGGGGGTGGGCTCCTGGGACTTTGTTCCAACTCCAGTGACCTGGCTCCAGCAGTGTCCTGCCCTGAAGATGTGCTGGGTGTGGGGCAATGTGCAGCTCCTGGGGTCCCTTCTAACTGCATTTACCTAGGCTTTCTTTGTGCTTGGGTGCAGCCCTGGGCTTCTCCCACAGTCACCCAAGTCCTCTGGATCCTCCTACCTGTACACGTGCCTGCCCCTCAAAGTCCCCACACAGCAGCTTGACTTGTGTTCCCCTTGATACCCGCAGGTCATCTTCCTAAAAGGAAGACCTGCTGGCAGCTCTGTCCTGCTTGCAGGAGGGGGCCAGTCTCCAGGTGTACTGAAGCAGGCTAGTTTCACGTGTGTGCCTCACGCATACTGTTCCTTAAGTCCTGAACACCTTTCCTCACACTCTTATGGTCCCAAAGGAGAAAAATGAGGTTCCTAAATCTGCGAATTCCAGCTGCGTGCGATGGTGCATGCCTGTAATCCTATTAGTTTGGGAGGTTGAGGCAGGAGGATTCCAAGTTCAAAGCTAGCCTCAGCAACTTAACAAGACCCTGTCTCTAAAAAACAAAAAGGGCTGGGGATATAGCTCAGTGGTAAAGTGTCCCTAGGTTCAATCCCCAGTACCAAAAAGAAAGAAAGGAAGCAAAGAAAAAAAATACAAATCAAAGTTTAAGAAAACTATTAAAGAATAGTGCATAAATAAAAAAAAGGGACTGAGGGGCTGGACGGTGGCTCAGTGGTTGGAGCACTTGCCTGGCATGTGTGAGGACCCAGGTTCAAACCCCAGCACCATATGTACAACTTAGTGTTTGAAAACAAAGGCCAGATGAAAAATAAAATTGATTCTCTTTCTCAAAAAAAAAAAAAAGGGGGGGGGCTTGATGCTGAAAAATCTGGAAAATGGCTGAGGCCCACAGACGACCCTGGAGTGAGAGGCCTCCTACACCAACCACATTGTTTTCTTGGTTGTAGACACTTCTGGACCACATTTTCAGTTGTCTTTTGGGCCCATTGTGTTCCTTCATCTCATGGCACTGATCCTCTTTTTTTTGTTTCCTACCTATTGGGAAATGCAAATTTCTGCATTTGTCTGTCTGAAACTTGGTATAAGAGCCTCACATTTGAGGGAGTGATCCAGCCCCATGCCTACCACCCTGTCATGCACGTGACTCATGGGCTGTGATCATGTCCCCTCAGCCTTTATTTTCTGGACAGTCAATGCATTTAGTGTATCCTCAGGACACAGCCGCTCAGTCCCTGCAGTGGTCCCTGACTGTCCTGTGGCCAGGATCTTCTCAAAGGTCAAGTTGGAAATGGAGGAGTGCATCAAGTCTGGCCACCATCTCTCCCTGTGCTGGCTACTTCTAGAAGATGCTTGTGGGAGGGTGCTTGGCCCTTGGTGAGGCTGACCTGGAGTTGTGTCCATACCCTGAGAAGCAAGGACTCTCAGGATGCCTCGGGGCTGCACTGGAGACCTTGGTGCCAGTGGACATCTTTCCTTCAACATCAGACAGTGATTTGAAACTTTGTCCTCAGCAGCCTGATAGCCTTGCCACAGCGCATCCCTGCTGGCTTCTTCTGTTCTCCCCAGAGGAACTTAATGTAATGGAAACGTGGACAAGTCACTTAGTCCTCTCTCTCTATGAGCATGTAGAGAAGTTCAACCCCTGGGTCAGCTGCGGTCCTGCTCTGGGTCTGGGAGTGTGCGTTTTGGAAGTCCTGGCTTCAGGAGGGGAAGCCTGCATGCTGATGCCAGGTGAGGCCTGGCACACTTGGTCCATTCTATGTGCATTGCCTTGTTTTCATCCCATTGTTGAAAAAAGTGATTGAAAATGAAGGATAAACTCGGAGAGGATACACAACCGTGCACAGGCTGATCCAGTCCCTGCCTGGTGCTCTGCGGGCAGCAGATGGCTCCTCATCGCCCCTCCTCTGCGTTGGGGGGTTGCAGGTGGGCGAAGCTCAGAAAGACTTGCTCCAGTGAGATCTGGCTCACCGAGTAGTCATCCACTCCATACTTCTCCTTGGCTTTCTCCAGGATACCAAAAACCTTTGGGAAACAGAAAATAAGGTGGTAAGAAAGCCCCAGGCCCAGACCCCTCAACAGGTTGGTGAGTCCTTTGGCAATAAGTGGCTAGCAAGGAGCCAGGCACAGTGGCTCATGCCTGTAATCTCAGCGATTTGGGAAACTGAGACAGGAGGATCCCAAGTTCAAGTCCAACCTTGGCAACTTAGCAAGACCCTGTCTCAAAAACATAAAAAGGGCTGGGGATGTAACACAGTGGCAAAGTGACCCTGGGTTCAATCCCTTGTACTGCCAAAAAAAAAAAAAAAAAAAAAGGTAAAAACGAGGGGAATATGGCCAAAGCCCCAAGATCCTATTGTTGCTCAATCCTACCCTGAGTCCCTAGGCGTAGTCAGTTGTATGAGGTCAGTTAAGGTTCCAAGGAAAGATGCTGGCTGCACAGGGGTAGCCAGGGTTGGGTTCAGAGTATGACCTTGAGAAACTGTCCTGTCTGGGCCACTTTCCTTTTTTGCATTGAATTCCTTTCAATTCAAATATTTTGCATATAAAACCCAAACCTAGCAGGTAATTCATGTTACTTTTGGATGTGAGGTATCCCTCAAAAGCTCCTGTGAGATAATGCAGGAAGGTTTAGATGGGAAATGATTGGTTATGACAGCCTTAGGCCAATCAGTGAATTAATCCTTGGATAGGGATTAGCTGAGAGGTAACTGGAGGCTGGTCGGGTGTGGCTGAAGGAGGTGGGTCTTTGGCATTTGTATCTGGTGAGTTGAGTCTCTCCGCTTTTTGGTGTAGTGCCCCAGCCACTCTCCTCCACACCCTTCTCCCTCGATGTTCTGCTCACCTTAAGCCCCGAGGAATGGGCCAGCTGTCTGTGGACTGAGACCTCTGAAACCGTGAGCCCTAAAATAAACTTCTCTAAAATGGTTCTTGTGCAGTCTGGGTTACAGCAGTGGAAAAGCTGACCACAACAATTAGAGTGAGAGAGAAAGTGGTTTCTGCTTGGAAAGAGCCTGCACTGCAGCTGACGGGAGGCTGAAGCCCCTGGCTGGCTGAGGGCTGTACTTACCTGTGCCCAGCTGAGGTCACGACCAGGCAGGTGGTAATGGACCACGCCTTGGTGCTCGTCTTCTAGGACACTGCCTGTGCAGAGGAGAGACCGTGTTCTCAGAGGTCCCTGCTGGAGGGCCAGGGACTTGGCAGGGGTGAGGCCCTGACTCTGTGCATTGACTGGCAGAGGTCCAGCAGGGCCCAGAGCTCACCCAGAGGAAGCTGCCAGGGTCAGCACACACCTGGAAAGGTCAGGTCCACAAACGCCTTGAACTCTTCCAGGGCTTCCTGCTGCCCTTCGCTTCGGACTTTGGCCCGCAGGGAGTAGCCGCTGCCAAACTTGCTCTTGAGGTGCTGTGGGCTTCCCAGACACTTGAACTGACCCTGTGCCATGATGGCCAGCCGGG
>PVKS010032183.1:0-22780 GCA_004027875.1 Aplodontia rufa | reverse complement strand
ATTAATCATTGTGTTGACACAATGCCTTTGGTTTTCATCTAGGGCCCCAGCTATGGGATCCTTAGGTGGAGAAGATTGGATTTGAGAAGTATGTCCTCTTTTCCTCATTTTTGAGATAGAGAGCTTGTCTTTTATTTCAGCCTTGATAGTCTTGTTGTAGTAACTGTAGCTTCTTATGACTTTGCTTCCTTGTGAAGAGTAGTAATTTGGTCGATCTAGACCTAGAGATGCCAGACGGATCTGTGGGAATTTGGAAGGCTATAGGTGCCAAAACTATTCTGTTCCAGTTGAAACTGAGTAGCTGATGATTAGCACCAATAGTGGGAGCTTTCTTTGAGATAACTCTGACTGTGTAGTATGGTACCAAGCAAGTAGCCGTTTTGAGGAGTTTCAGTTTCTTCAAGTGATGGGATCTTTCGGGGCTAGAGGGATGTTGGTCAGAGTACAGATTTTCTTTTAGACAGGAGGAATGACTGCACGATATCTGTGTCTGCCCACCTCTCTCCAAGGACCCCTTCTGGTCGGCAATTCCAATTTTTCAAGAAAAATTTGATTTATGCATACTAGTCAAAATATTAGCAATATTCACTCTTATCTCTCCATAGATAAATTTGTTTTGGCCTCAATATTGTGTGTGTGTGTGTGTGTGTGTACACAAGTGATCAAATTTATAAATTTGGGCCTCTAAATTATTTTATACATGTAAGATTAATTTTAAACGAACATAAATTAAAATAGTTTCTCCAGAAATATGTAATCCAAAAAAGTGGTTAGTCTTGATTTTTGAAAGTGGCATATGAGATTGGCAAGGAAAATATTCAACACAGAACTAGCAACCACCTTAATCACTCTCCTCACAGAAACATCTGGCTGAGACCCAGACATTTTAGTCCTCCTTTTAGAATGGGAATTGATTCCTGGAATGAAACCAACTCCATACACAATAAAATCCACTGCTTTGTAGATGAATTAAATTAGTGTCCTCAACTGAATACAAGGAGAAAAGATAAACCTGTGGTTATGAATATGGCTCCACAATTTCACAGATTTTTCCATTGCAATCAATGATTTAATAGTATTCTCAATTAAATAGTCAGCTACAGAAACATTCTGAAACTTAGCTAAAGCTGTTCCTTGGGATAGTTTGGGCCCAAATTAACTATACTCATGATTGTCCAGTAATATGGCACTTGTTATAATTCATTGATGTCTGTGTATCATCGTGCAGCTCTATTTTCAACTTTGTGTCTGAAAATGCCTTTCTGTAGCTCTCCAGTATTCCACTAGGATTCTGGACAAAGAACAGTTAATCTGTGTCAATTTGCAGACAGTCACCTGGGTTACTTTTCTCCCTGTTTCTCTCTGCTAATACTTGCTTGGACAGTGTGTCCTGCAGTAATGAGATTTTCCTAGACAACCTGACTTGCCAGCAAATCCCAAGGGCAGAGGCAAGGAGATTATAATATCTTGGGTCTTCAATGTAGGTCGTGTTGATGGATTTCAAAAAGTGATCTCAAAAAAGCAAAACATAATTAAGATTTATCTGGCCTTTGCTTTGAATATGCCAATGTCTTCTTTAAAAAAAATCACATCCGGACTCAGAAATGAAGGCAGCATGTCATTTCCTTGAAAGACTATCAGGAGTTATATAAAAGTGAGAAAATTATCATGGTGGTGGAGGTCTACGGAAGGGACGATATTATTGTTAGTGGAGAAAGTAAACACGTAAGAAGGATGGTGAATGAATAACATAGGCAGTGAATTGCTTTTGGCTTTTAACAATGTCTGCAATTCATTCTTCTCATACTTCAAGTTCTACCTATCACTTACCTCTTCCTTTTCTTCTCAAAGTCCTCCCAACATGCCCTGTGCAGTCTACTCCCAACACACAGAGAGAGATACACAGACACACACACACACACACACACACACACACACACACATACACGCCAGTTATAAGATAACTGTAGATAAATAGGAATACATAAATGAATTTGATGTTTTATAAGGAAATATGCTACATAAATGTTACAGTTTCTCTTTTAATTATTTCTGACAACATTCAAGAGAACACTATATTCTCTTGAAATAAATAAAATTGCAATAGAAGTTTGTTTTACAACATACTATTTTATACCCACATTGTTCTTTCTATTTTTATTTCTGCTTATGGAGCCAGGACTTCTCATTCATGGGACCTTCAGAGTTTCACCTTCAGAACTACTAGCCCAAGACAAATTAGCACAGCAGGAAGTGATACTCACTCTGTGCCACTCAAGAGAAAAAATTATACATTATTTCTCTGTAATCTGCTATTGCACATTTGACTTGATTCCCATGTCGATTCTCATTTTGACAAGATAGATGGCAAGGCAAGTACAATTGTACAGATTTGCACATTTATTCCCATTTTCAAGGCATGAGTGGAGAAATCTTTCCTGGCTGATGACTTAAAGTGTCCTGTCACTCTCAGCTTAAGTATGATAGTGTTCGGAAATCAGGATGATCTAATATGCCATCACAATATCCTATTAACTCACTGGTCTGAGCAGTACATTTGAGGTGTCAAGGGCAAGGATTTCTAATTCAACTGCCACTGATTTGTTACATTTACCTTTGAGACAAGGCACACTAACTCTAGGGGGTTAATTTTTAAAACTACCTTCAAGCTGAGGAGAACATAAGCACTTATAATAGAAGGAAGGATCTGTCAGCATCCTGGCCACTTTCTTTATCCATTGCCACTGAGGCATGCATGACAGGCATTCTGCTTTAGAGCTGAGCCTGAAGTCTAGGACTGAGTAAGAGTTTCAGTTTACAAAGTCACACATCTCATGTCTTTATATCTTTTGTAATATTATTTGGTTTTCAGGGAAATTTTAATAACCAAAAGAAGGGTGTTGTTTAAAACTCATTATTTTCAGAAATCCTCCCCTTTATTCAATATAAAAAATGCCTTTCAAAGCTTTTATACTTATTCAATAAATTTTGAATAAAAAAAGCAAAACACTAGATCACAATTTAATATTTAGGAAGAATCGTCCCATTTTTCTTTTCTGAATTCCATACCTGTGTTTGTAGCCCGGGGTGTAGCTCATGGTCGTGTTTTCTTAACATGTGTAAAGCCATAGGTTCTATTCTCAGCACTGCATAGAAAAAAAAAAAAACTTGCATTTCCACCTTTCTTGTGTGGCAGATATTGTATAATAATGGATTGCCTTCTCTACAACGGTCTAAAACCACCATCTCATGATAAATTTTTACAGCAATGTCATGTGCCATAATTTAGGGACCCTGTGACTTAGCTTTTATTTAATAATCACAGACCAGAACTATGAAGCTTCATAGCCATCTTGCTATATGGCTTCGGTGAAAAAGAAAGTGGAGAGAAATAGGAAAACTGAACATGCAAAATCTGTTACAACTCAAAAAATCACCTCCTAATTATCAATCTTAAACTCAAATTTCTTAAAAAAATTTTATTCATACTCACAATATATAAGAGACTCTAGAAAATTTATGGAGAAATCAAATAAAACCTCGTAGTACTTATGTCAGAAAGTTGAAAAAATCAGAGGAAACAAAAATAAATATTCCTTCTGTGTTTGTGTGTGTCTTATATACACACATACAAATATAACCAGTGAGAAATTTAATCAAAGAGGTAAACACAGTATGTGAGGCTATAGAAGAGCAAAAAATTATATGGTTGAGAAAATATAACTAGGACATCAATTATGAGAAGAAATAAATTATTCACATAAATTTTGGAATAAATATAGATTTACAGAAAATTTGCAAACATAATAGAGACTACTTGTGCATCCAGCTTCCCATAAGGCAAATCTCTTTTATAACAATAGCACATGGAACAAAATTGAGACACTAATGTTGATTATGTTATTTTTTTTTAAGAGAGAGGGACAGTGAGAGAGAGAAAGAGAGAATCAACTTTATTTAGTTTTTCATGTGGCTTTCATTGCGTATACAGTGATGGGATTCGAACCAGCATCCTTGAGCATGCCAGACAAGAGCTATAGCTGCTGAGCCACCAATTCTGTTACTTTTTTTTTTTTTTTTTTTTTTTTTAGAGAGAAGGACAGTGAGAGAGAGAGAGAGAGACAGAGAGAATCAATTTTTATTGAGTTTTTCACATGTCTTTCGTTGCTCTGACACTTAGTTGTGTACGTGAGTGCTGGGATTTGACCTCCTGTACTCATATGCATTTTGGGCAAGCGGATGTTACCGCCAAGCCACTGCTCTAGCGGTGTTATGTTACTAAAGCCCAGACTTTGCATATCAAAAATTTTCTTTCAATATTCCCTTTTTGTTCCAGGATACTATCTTGAACATACCATTGCATTTAGGATACAAATAATTTTACTTCATAACCTTTGTCACTAATTATAGTTGTTGGTAGAGTTGCGTGGTACAATAAAATTGGGTTCTAGGGGAAGAAATGCCTGGTTTTGAATTCTTGTTTTGTGAATTACCAAACCACCATAACATTAACCAATAACTTAATCACTTTGGCTGCAGTATATTCAGTTGTGAAATTGAAATACTAATAGTAGCAACTTCTGGGTAGTTGTTCTAAACAAGGAAATGGAGTTGACATGCTAAGCTTGTATCTAGACCTAACAATCAATGATTGTTAATAAATATTATGTTGAATTACATTGATTCCCTTAAAAAAATAAAAAAAATATGAAAGTGTAATGATGCAAGACATTTAAAGCTATGTGATATACTGCAAGAACAGCAGTGCATTTTACTGCTCAAATTACAATTACATGCATTGAAGCTAGAGTTCAAAACTAAGAGAATATTTTGGAGGGACAGTGTTTGAGGTGAAAAGTAATGAGTTGACAGGACATGGATAGGCAGGAAAAAATGGGAAGACAATTTAAGTTACCATGGAAAACAGCACAATGCAAATGTGAAGAAGGGGTAGGAGATGGGTTTAGTAATAACACTAAATGGATGAATATGAGTAGTTAATGGAAGGATGGAGAAAGAAACTGGCCCAGTCTTGATGGATCATGAATGCTACAAGAATAGGACTTGACTTGGTTATGTAAGCAACAGGTGACCACTGGAGATTTATGTCCCCTAAACCATTATTTCATAAAGTAGGCAGAATTTTCTGTGGGATGGGTTTTTTCAAAAGTATACTAACTCTCATTAATGACCTATTAGAAGTGCCAATTTTTTTAAAAACTGCATAACAACATTACTGGACATGTGGGCAGGTACTAAATTTATGGTCAAATACCAATTCTTTGGAGCTTTCTAATGTAATTTTTGAAATTCTATTCTTATGCAATAGTAATGTGAAACATTTCTGGATCAATTTTTATTTGGAAACCAACCAAGTATTTAACTGCAGACAAAAGGGCAAAAAATCCTTAACAACTTCTTTAAAATGAGAGAGATTTTGCTCTCTCCTTGTCAATTATAAGAAATGTTTGTCAAGATTTCATTGGTATTATTTCTGTCATGAATTTTGTATTTATTATTTTAAGTGCAAGGGAAATATTGCACAAAATATATTTGTGATTATAGTTGAATATTAGAACCACGGTATAAATTAGACAGACTAAATTAAAAGGAGAATTCTCTGTCTTTGGTGTCAAAAAGTTCATGTTCTGGATCTAGAATTTTATACCATGCACATGACTTCAACAAGTCTCAGATCCTTTGGAATTTCTTTTCTTTGCCTGAGAAGTAGAAATGATAATATATAATACCAACATCTCAAATTTAATATAAGGATGAAATTAAATATTGAGTATAGGAATACTCTTTAAAACATACAAATATTTATTATAAATAAAGGTCACCATTGTATGATTTTATATTTCAATATGCTAGTTTTCCCTTGTTTGGGTTAAGAAGGTTGAATAATTCATATCTGTAAATTTAATTTTATCAAAACAATTTTAAGTTTTTTCACCACCAGTTTTTCATTTATATTATAAGAAGACAATGAAATAGTATGAATTTTACCCTCAATGTATTTTGGCTGTTTTCATTTCCAAATAAAGTTGCTATGTAGGTTTATACACCAAAAGAACAGGGGAAAAAGGAGAAATGAAAAGATTGATTCATCCAAAAGTATATCATTTAGCATTCTTTCCATCAAATTGACTGTAATATCTTTTTCTTTACCCTCAGGCTCAAAACATATCCTTCTTCAATACCTCATAAACATCACCTGATGATGTTCTCAAATGAGATAAGAGTATAAATGAGGTAGTGATTCTGACCCATAAAAATAATTGAAAAACTATCAGGAAAAAAAAATGTTTCTGAAGTTACAGATTCCAGGGTCAAGCAGTTGTCTCCAATTCCTAGAAGTTCAAAGGTAGCAATTAGCAAGGAAAGCCAGAATAGGTAAATAGATTGGAGGACCCTCCTCATTTTGGAGAATTTTTTCTCAAATGAATAAATGAATAAAATGGCTCAATGAAAATCACATGCAAAAGGGTGAAATATAATGACTATCTGATCTGTTAAAAGCAAAAAGCTTTTAAACTAATCGATCTTTTCCACAACAATTTATGTCACAGCCTTTTAAGATGATCCCATCTTAAATGGGGAAGTGACAAAGAAATATATATCTAGTATACTTGCTCAATGGATAGATTTTTAGCACCCTAAGAAAATGAATTTAGGAGTTTTCATTTTTAAAGAGAAACACATGATAGATTCCTGTGGATGATCTTATAGTCTTACCCTTGCTGATGCTAAGGTTTAGAAGACAGAAAATTGAGATGAAGCCTTTTGTTGTTTTATTCTTCAGGTTTGATGGGTAATTGTGCAGCAATCATTTAACCTCTGTGTGCTTCATTGATGGCATCCCTCAAAGGACTACACTAATAAATGTCACACTAATGCTTGCCATCCATCCACTTCATGGACACATTAGAAGGGTTAACTAATAATGCTGATAAGCATTTTGCAAATTCAAAGTACAAAGAAGAAGTGCTAACTAAGCTGAATAAAAAGAAGAGACACACCTCATGTTTAACTGATTTGAATTTTCAATGACTTATGAATTTCCTGAATAATTTCCTTTATCCTTTACAGTAAATTAAAGCCATTTTGGTATTTTTTTAAAAATTCATTTCAGAGACATAAGAAATGAACATTTTGGGCATCATTTCTAATGTGAAAAAATGTTTTATGTTAATTTTCAAGTTATACTAGAATTACACATCACATTTACAGAAATCATAAATTACCTTTTGATTTCTACTTTTGTTCCATGATAGAATATGTCAAGATGACAGAATAATAAAATATTCAAATTGGGGCTAGAGTGGTGGTTCAGGGTTACAGTGCTTGCCTGGCATATGCTAGTACACAAGTTCAAACCCCAGCACCCACGTACATAACTAAGTGTCAGAGCAATAAAAGCCATGTAAAAAACTCAATAAAAAAATTGATTATCTCTCCCTTTCACTGTCCTTCTCTCTCTCTCTCTCAAAAAAATATTCTAATTGGTTGGAAAATCGGGAGTACAAATTTTCATTGATTTCTGAGAAAAAATATTTCAACCATGGGCAAGAAGGATAAACTCCAAGGAAGACAGGGTTTTATTCCACCATGGTTCATAATACTAAGTCCTAGTTGTATCTACTTCAAGCTGTCAGGAAGAAGACTAATTAGAGCCAATGGTAGGGAGATTTTGTAATGCCAACTTTGTCCTTTAAGGACTGGATTCAACTCAAAATCATTTCCCATACTCTGCAAAGTGGAATGCTTTCACCATGTCTCAGCAAAGTCACAGATGAAATGACTTCCCTCAGACATTGATATTATATTTATACCTAAAGGTAGACAGTGAAGGGTAGAGTACGGTAATTATCTGCGGGAACACTAACCAAGCAAACTTTGTTATGGATATGAGTTAGCTTGGACTAATAAAACAAAATACCACAAAGCGGGTGGTTGACACAGTAAACGTTTATTTTCACATGGTTTGGGAGGATAGCAAATGATCAAGGTGCTAGCAAATTTTATTTCTGGTAAGGGTTGTCTCTCTGCCTTCTAACTAGTTATTTCCTCAATGTGACCTCACATGGTCTTTCTTTTATATTTTCTGATATTATCATTTCTGGTGTCCCTTTCTCTCCTTAGAAATACATCAGTTTTATCTGAGTAAAACACCACTATAACTAAGACTTCATTTATTCCTAACATTCTTCATAAAGGTCCTGTCTCCAAGTATGGTGACATCAGTGGCAGATGCTTTAGTATATACATTTTGGAAGGACATGATTCAGTCCTCAGCAGTGTGACACATGACATCACTAAGGCAAACATTCTTTACTTGTCTGTTCTAGATACTGTAAATCCACGATATCCATGCATACTTTATATGTGTGAAACTAAGTAGAAAGTTTAATTATGCTATTGTATTTATTGCCATATAGAACAATATCTGTAATGTTTGAATAATAATCATTTGCTTGAGAGAAGTGTGCAAAAACATTAGGCCATTTCCAATCTAAATAGAGATGTTGAAAGTTGCAATAAGGGGGCTGGAGCAGTGGCTTGGGGGTTATGGTGCTTGCCTGGCATGCTCAAGTACACGGGTTCAAACCCCAGCACCAATGTACACAACTAAGTGTCAGAGCAACAAAAGCCATGTGAAAACCTCAATAAAAATTGATATTCATTCTCTCTCTCTCTCTCTCTCGTCTCTTTAAAAAAAGAAAAGAAAAGAAATTTGCAACAAATGCCCCCTTTCCTTCTCAGGCTCATTTTTCGAGTCAGTTGGAAAAAATTGACTGAGAAGACTTCATATATGTCACTTTTCTCACTTCAATGTGCAACAGAGTACCTGGTTTGCTTGAAATTCAACCACAGAATAAATCATTTCAGCACATACTTCTCAGATGAAAACAAAAACTTTTTTTAAATGTAAGGTAATGTTACTACATATGTGTTTATGATTGTACAAAAGCTCAATTCCTAAATAAAATTAAAAAAGTAAAAATAAAGACACAAACTTTAATAATGCTTTACAATAAACATAAAAACAGCTAATTTTTATCTTTTTGAATATTTCCAATAACAGATGTAGATAGTAAGAATAGAATGTTAAGAAATGATAATGCAATTTTAATTACTTACTTGAACATATTCTTTTAGAGAACTAACTTATTTGTATTAACTTACATATGATTCTACAGAGGGAACTTCTGATATCAAATTCATTTAGTGATATCTTTTGTCTGACCCAGTAATAAATATTCTACTAAAAAAAAAAAAGAAGAACTAATCCCCTAGTACCCCTCATGTGGACTAAGTTCCCATACTCTAGCACTTTCTTTTCTAACAAAATGAAACAGCACACACAGACCCACTCATCATACTTGCAGCTCAGAAGTGTGCATTGGTGGGTCTTAGAGATTTTCTTAACCACTTTGGAGTTCACTGCCTTGTATACCTGTCAGTAACTGTTATTGCATTGATTTTTCACTATATTAGAACTCAATTGTCTCCTTTCAATTGTTCTACTAACAAGTGAGAAAGAGTTTGCATGGAGAGAAGACCAAATACCAATATGCCCGATATAAGAAAAAGGTTAGATAATTATTTGTATGTTGAAAATAGAGGGACAGCTGCAAAACACACATCACCAAGTGGCAAATGCCCTTAAAAAACTACATTTGGTAGTCGACATTCCCATGAGTTTAACTAGTGATGATTTAGTTTCAAAAAATAATCATCTGTCACTTTCAGTTAATGCCAAAACTTGAATTATTTCTACCTAGCTGTCTTGTTATTAGTTAATTCATACATCCTGACTCCCATAGTTAAATAAAACACCTAAACATAGGGAGTTTATCCTTAGTTTTCATTTGCACATTTAGCAGTCTACAGTTGTTCAATGTTTACAAATTGTATGAGTATGTTAAATATCACCAGATTTAGCTTATTTCTGCTTTTTTGTTATGTGAGAGAAGTTATTCAGCCATAGGCTGCTTTAAAACCTTGCTGCCTTCCGCTCAAGCCTGGGAAACTAAGCAAATTGATTTTATGCGGCTCTAGGTCTGCATAGCTCAAAGGT
The DNA here is from genome assembly GCA_004027875.1 of Aplodontia rufa. Taxonomy (NCBI): domain Eukaryota; kingdom Metazoa; phylum Chordata; class Mammalia; order Rodentia; family Aplodontiidae; genus Aplodontia; species Aplodontia rufa. The sequence goes on along the minus strand of PVKS010032183.1, from coordinate 12,696 downwards.
CTAGTTTTCAATTGCTTATCCTTTGAACTTCAAATTCAATGTTTCACTGAGATTTTTCTGCAATAGATAGTGTAAGGGAAGAGCACAGAGCTTTGGGTAAGGTGAGCAGCATTTAGGAGATAGGGCACCAGGTAAGGTGGTGCAGGCCTGTAGTCCCAGAATATTGGGAAGCCGAAGCAGGAGGATTACAAATTCAAAGCCTTCCACAGCAACTCAGCAAGGTCCTAAGCAACTAACTGAGACCCTGTCTCAGAATAAGAAAATAAATAAAAAGGCTGGGGATGTGGTTCTAAGGTTAAGGGACCCTGAGTTCAATCCCTGGTACCAAAACAAAGCAAACAAAAATTTAGAAGTTGGGAGAAAGAGCTGCTTTAAAGGAGTGGTCGATGGAGATCTTGACTGTTAGTTCCACCTGTCCATCTATGTAGTGAGTTGAGTTTTGGCCTTCAAATAGATTCTTCTGTCCCGTAGAACTTGTGAATTCAACTTTAACAAGGAAAAGAGATCTTTGCAAATGTGATTAAGGTAAGAGTTTTAAGATGGGATCATCCTGCAATATGGGTGATTCCTAAATACAATGATATGTGTCCATGTAGAAGAGAACTACACACAGAGAAGGTGGTCCTAGGAAGACTGAGAGACTGAAGTGAAGCAGCCACAAGCCAAGGAATGTTTGGAGCCACAAAAGGATTCTCTCCTAGAACCTTTAAAGGAAGAGTACCCTGCTGAAAATGATTTGGTTATTTTCTCCAAAATTGCAAGAGAATAAATTTCTGTTATTTGAAGCCATCAGGTTTGTGGCAACTTATTACAGCAGTCCTAGGAAACTAATTCAATCAGTAAACAATATCAGTGAGTTGGTAATAAAGATCATGTCCAGGGTCCATGGGTGAAAGAGAAAAGAGGAGACCTGGGTGGCTTCATTCCTGTTCCCGAAGTAGTGTTGGGTCAAAGTCTTCATTGGTCAGTTAACAGGACAGGTATCAATTCATATGAAACTTGCATTCTACCAAGTGGTTTCCCTGAGGAAACCCCAAGGGAACATGAACTTTTTCTGTATTTTACGTTTTAACTTGTTGTCATTTATCACCAATGTATGGATATTTAGTGCTCATGCAAACCCAAAATATCCTTTCTACAATGAGCGTATTGTGAAGGAGCTTCACTAAGCTGCTCCAGTACTTACTGGGCAGAAACCAAGGACAGTCTAAGAGATAATTATTAAAAGAACATGTACAGGAGGGCAGTATGGAATAGGACCAGCTACCCATAAAATCCTTTTAGCAGGAAAAGTATTACGTAAACTGAAACAATTGATCCTTGGAAGTCTCATGATAAAATAGAAGGATGTGAATTTGGCTATAGGAGATAAGAAGTAGCAGAGGGAACAAATCTCTTTAGACTAATAATAATATAATCTGAGCTTAGTAGCAATGTGTATTACGGAAATTCAGACTCTCTGATCACGTTTTCTTGCATTCTGTGTTTCTGCTTTAAGGCAACATAAGGTAGCAATCTCAATGGTGATCTGTCAAAGAGATCGAGAAGACTTTTGGACAACATGCATGCCAAAATTCCATTCATTAATTCAAAAGAATATCCTCTGTAATAACTTTTTGTAGGTCATAGAGACACAATGAAGAATGCCACAGATACAGTAGGTTCCTTCATAAAGCTGTCCCTATATCTATTCTTCTAAAATGTACATTTCTGATTAAAACAAAAACACAAAGTAAAATTTGTGATCTACAAATTTTAGTCCATTTTAAAAAACTATATCTGCTATTTCGGAGTTTGCCATTCATTTTATGTTTTTTCTGTATCTTCAAAAGGAATAAAAAGCAACTGCATTTATATTTTTTCCCCAAGAATTATCTTAAAACTTATGAAAGTGTCATGCTACCACCCTTTTGTGCTTCCAGTACTACCCTGAGAATGCAAGGGAAAGAGGTTACTTTGCCCTCAAATTTGAAATGATCTCACAAACAAAGCCTTTCATTAGTCAATAACACTTCTATTTTGAAAAGAAGGTGAAAGAGTCATTTCATTTTATCCTTAAAAGGGTCAAATCTCAAGGTGAATTTACTTTCTGCATTGCCAACTGGCTTCTTGAATTTCTGGCTTTAACTTCCCACTGTGCCACTAAATATTGAACAGGGAAGTTAAAAAGAAGCCTCTTGAGACCATATTTCTGTCCTAGGCAATGGCAACTCACATTCTCTTACAATTTATTCATCTCTCATCTGAGCACAGAAACAGTTTCCTTATCATGTGAGATCTGACTTAGACTTCACATGACAGAAAATTGGTCTGATTGGGAAACATAAGTAGATATAAAATACAACTTTGGAAATGATTCTGTTGTAAGGAACAAAATTAATCAATTTTCCTATTACTATATCCATTTAAAGAAAACTGGTGTTTTGACTTTTACCCATTATTGGGATGAATAAAGACAAGTATCATAAGTCCAGAAAGCTAGCTGATATGATGTCTTTTTTTTTTTTGCCTTTTATTTTAAAGAGAGAGGGACAGTGAGAGAGACAGAGAGAGGGAATCAATTTTATTTAGTTATTCATGTGGCTTTCGTTGCTCCAATACTGAAATTTGTATGTGGTGCTGGGGTTTGAATCAGCATCCTCGTGCTTGCCTGGCAAGCATATAACTATTGAGCCACTGCTCCAGCACCTGTCATGATATCTTGCAACATGCTTGGCAAGCTGGATCTCAGAAGAACAATCAGGAAGTCAGAAACTGAAAACTGTTTTGCAGAATAGTTTGATTTAAAGTCTTAGGGTTATAAAGGTTAAATGGTACTATTTAAAAAAGAAATTTAACTTCTACATGTGAACTTATTATGAAATAAAAGTAGAGATGGCAGTTAAAGTATATTTTACTCTTCACATTGGTATATATTAGGGACTTCTCTGAAAATCTTGAATGTGAAAAAATACTTTATAATGTTGAAGATGAAAGAAAAGATTTTCAATGTTTTCTTTAAAGAAATAGTAATGTATACATATATATAATACATCATATTTCTCCACAAATTAATTGCTTTTTTTTGATGATAAGAGCACTAGCATTGTAGTGCTAGAGAATTACAAGATTCAAAATTGTTGATATGTATCAATGACCAAGATATAAAACAGATAAAAGTTTTAATAGTTTCAAACACACATTGACTGTAAATAACCTTAAAAGTAGAACATATAACACACAATTTTTCTAAAGTCCAAAAATACAAATGCAATAATTGAGTTAACATCAAATGTTCATGCTGTTCCTACATTGAATATCTATTATGCACACTCTCCAAGATACAGTTCCTTACAGGATTAACAAATAGGGCGGGTTGCTGGAATGGTGACTCAGCACTTACGGTACTTTCTCATGTACAAAATGAAAAACTAAATGAAATTGATTGTCTTTCTCGCTCTCTCACTGTCCCTCTCTCGCTTAAAGGAAAGAAAAAAAAGATAAAGGGCAGAATGTGTGGAAATTGACCTCTTGACCTCTCTTTAAGTTTTTGATGATAATATAAATGATGATTTTGGAATAGAATTTATCAATAAATATTAAGTATAAATATCTCCATACCCAGACACTTAGGAATTATACTTTTGAGAAGTTAACCATAAAATAATCCAAAATATAGCTATGAACTGTAATGCTTCTAAAAAGCCCAAACAGGAAATCATTTAGTACCTTACAACTCATATCATAAATATATATGATAATAAAAGATTATATCTCATAAGAATAAAATATTATGTAGCATCAAATATTTTTCACACTTTAAATAATATGATAAAATATGTATATGTAATATTTATGAAAATATAGAAAAATAAAAATTGCTTGAACAGTGTGACCTAGAAAACAATATTTTAACCAGTTTTGTAATTGATGATAAAATTATCAATACATTTTCAAACTTATGACAGTTAATGCTTTATAGTTCAACTTTTATATTTATCTTTAAAACACTACTTAAAATTTCTGGCAAAAGAGGTTTTTTTGTGAAGATATCTGTGGAGAGTTAAGTTCAGGAGGAGCGGAACTACCTGAGTAGATATGGCTTATTTTCATATAAATGAAGTAAATGAACATTTGAAATACTGTTTTAGGTCCTATTGGGTGCCTTGGGAATTGTTCTTACCTAGGAGATTCTTTCACACTGTGAAGAAATTCTTGACTGTGGCCTTTAAATTCATATTTCACCTTTTTCAGGAAGAGCAAATATATCAAAATTTATGTTTGTATCTTGACCTTCAGTTACTCAAAAGTGGCTCTCTGAAAAGAATATTTTGGTAGTAATGCCCTCCATTTGCAAGAAGGAAAAGGGTTGACAATCTTACATTTGTAATACCTTATAGAAATTCTTCTTCTAACTTTTAAACATGAAGTTGTCGTTTACAGAAAATAATTTCTTTGCTCTAATACTTCACATCAATTATTTCACATTATTAAATGACTCACATATAAAAAGACTAACTAACTTAAGACAATTAATATTTCCCTCATTGCCGAAACGAGAATATTTCAGTATAGGAAAAGAACCATGTGAATGGACGAAGGTAAGAAACCAGGATTTATAGCAGATCCAGGTTGACTCAGCTTAGTGTGGACGGATAATAGCAATTTCTAATCTAGATGATTTTAATCTTTTCCTGTTCTAAAGTGCTTTTCCAGATCCTGTTTGGCCCATCATAATGTAGATCAGCCTGAATGGGGGTCTGGAAATACATTCCATATCCAATTGAGGCAACTGAAGACTGTACAAGAAAAACCAACAAGACTTGGTAAAGAATCCCAGAAGTAGTAGTGGCGGGGAGCCATTATAATCACTATGCTTGAAGACAAGAAGAATTGATTATTTAGAAATCGAAGAAAACACTTATTAGAGAGGATTACCTAAGAGGAGATAGGTTCTGTGGTTTTGTTAGATGGACATTGTCATTAGTTTGGTTCTATCCAAGAAATTACCAGCAGGATGGATAATCTGTCTTCTCTCTCCTCCCTGCCACTGATTGGCCGAATCCAAGCCCAAAAGAAAGGACATCTGTGGATGTTTTCCACAAAGAATAGCCTCATAAGCATAGAGCAAGATGGAAAGAGGGTTGAGTGTATCTGAAAACTGCAAATTATTCAGCATACAGGTAGTTTTACTGGGGATACATCATTCTTTCAATCTTACATTTTTTTTTTTAGGTTCAGTGTGGGTTGAAGATAATGACATGGCTAAAAATCAGTTGTTTTTCATTGGTAAAAAGCAAATAATAAAATCATTATGGGAGAGAATGAAAATTAGAGTTGCTAGTACTTATGTATTCCAAGAGTTCTGTTGAAATCTGTTACATAGAAATCTATGGTTAAGTCAAACTGGTGGAACTTTTCAAGTTACATGGTAACAGTCTAGGCACAAACAGACTAATGTCAGGTTCTAGGTGACAGTGTATAACTAAAAATTTAAGACCAAGGCTTTTTTTTTTTCCATACTGAGGACTAAAGTAAGCAGCGCTTAATTACTGAACCATACCCCCAGGCTTTTTTATTTCAGTTTTTAAATTTTGAGACAGGGTCTCTGTAAGTTGTGGAGACTGGTCCTCTTTTCTCAGCCTCCAGAGTCACTGGGTTTACAAGTGTGTGCCAACACACCCGACTGGGACCAGGACTTCTTGGCAGCTCCTCATGGAACCTAGAATGCACATTTGGGAATTTTATGTTCAGCATGGACTTTGAGATTCTCATGGCAGCCCAAGTGAGCAGCGAGGCTTCTTGGACAAGAGGAAGACAGAACAGGGTACAAGAAAAGGGCAAATGCTATGAGGGTACTTACCCTGACCAGGGATGCCATCAAGAGAAGCAAGACCCAAAGGACAACTCCAAATTAACAAGTAAGAGGACAGGAATGGTTAATAGGAAAAGGCAAAATAAAGGACAGCCTTCAACTTAGGGGGATGATTTACACTGCATTTTGGATCACCTGCTCTGCTTTCAACAGCTGAAAAGGGCTGGCCCAGGGCTGTGGTATCCACTTCAGCCAAAGAGAACTTATAGAGGAAACAGTACTTGCAGAACATGAATGAGGTGTATGACTTTGGAAACAATCTGTTAAATGTATTTGTTTAAAAGGCTTGCCCCCCACAATCTCCCTCTTGGCATAATTTAGTTGGATTTTCTCCAGTCTGTCTTTGACTAAGCATTTAACCTTTCAGGACTCATTTGCAGCAGTCTTTGGGGATTCCCAGTTGGAGTATTTTGATGGGTTTAATTTTCTAAAATTAGGCTGGTATCAATTCATACCCTCATAATTAATTTATCTAAAATAAAAGTAACTTAATTTTATTGTGAAGATGGTGAGTCTTGGGGCATATGGCCACTGATTTTTATCATCTATTCTAAAGCTCAAAGTTTGGACAAATTAGGAGTCCAATAATGGACTTACATTATTGGACTTACAAACGTCTTTGTAAGCTAATATGTTCTCACTTTGCTTTGGATGTGATAATTCACAATACAATCTACTGCACATAATATCTTTTAGAAGAAGAGAAGGAAATAGGCCTCTGCATTTTCACATTGTCTATGCACTATACAAGATTATGAGAGAAACACAAGTCAGAAAAAAATCAGTTATTTTAGATTTATCATATCTTTGATGTTTTTCAACATTCACAGCTCCTCAGTCATGCTTTTTATTGTGTTGAGAAGCCAGAGAGGAAAATAAGATATTGAATGAAAAGGCAAGGTTTGGCCCCTTTCTGAAATTCACTTCATTAATGGGTGAATGTATTTTTCTTTTATCTTATGAGAACTTATGAGGAGTGAGATTTGGTGTTTGAATTACAAGAAGCTGATCTATTTAATGCATTGCTGGGAGGCATCCACTAACAGCCCAGATGCTGGGTGGCATTATTTCCACAAATTTAATGAGCAGGGGAACATGACTGGGATTACTGTTTTAAGTATAAATCCATCAGGTCTATAGTCTCTTCCTCCTTACATTTGGAAAAGAAGAAATTGAGTTGTTAGTGTCATATAGTTGTTCAATACTGTTTTTGAAATGACTATATTAATCTGTATTCACAGTGTCCTTCTCTATGGATTCAGCTACATTCACTAGGGTCTTGTGTTCACTCTCACACAGTATGTGCTAAGAAACTACTGACTCATTTCATAGCAAATCTGACAAAATAAGAGTACAGGTGACTCATCTGAATTTTTAGGACATGATTGGTTATGTGAAAAGATAGCTTATTTTAAGTAATATTTAAAGTGTATTGCAGATAATAGAATATTTGGACACAATGAACAGTTTTTAAAGTAACTTTAAAAGTATATTAATAGTGTTTTGGCAATTCTAGGTTTCTTATTGTTCCAGATGAACTTGAAAATTGCTTTTTCTATGTATGTAAAGAACGACAAAGGTATCTTTATAGGGATAGCATTAAATCTATATAAAGCTTTTGGTAGAATGGATATTTTTAATATATTAATTCTTCCTAACCAAGAGCATGGGACATTTTTCCATCTTCTTAGGTCATCTTGGATTTCATTCTTCAATGACCGATAATTTCCATTGTAGAGATCTTTGATTTCCCTTGTGAGGTTAATTCCCAAGTATTTCATTCTTTTCGAAGATATTTTGAATGGGGCTGATTTCCTGATGTCTTCATCAGACCTATTATTATCAGTGTATAGGAAAGCTATTGATTTGTGGGTGTTGATTTTGTACCCTTCCACTTTGCTAAATCTGTTTATAAGTTCAAGCAGTTTACTGATGGAGTTTTTTGGATCTTCCAGATACAGGGTCATGTCATCAGCAAAAGGAGAGAGTGTGACTTCCTCTCTTCCTATTTTTATCCTTTTGAATTTTTTCTCTTGCCTAATTGCTCTAGCTAGGGTCTCAAGAACAATATTGAATAAAAGTGGTGAGAGTGGACAGCCTTGTCTTGTTCCTGATTTTAGTGGAAATGCTTTCAGATTTTCTCCATTAAGTATTATATTAGCTGAGGGTTTAGCATATATAGCCTTTACATAGTTCAGAAATGATCCATTGAATCTTATCTTCTCTAGAGTTTTGAACATAAAAGGGTGCTGGATTTTATCAAAGGCCTTTTCTGCATCCATTGAGATGATCATATGGTTTTTGTCCTTTATTCTATTTAAGTGATGTATTACATTAATTGTTTTGCTTATGTTGAACCAGCCCTGCATTCCTGGGATGAAGCCCACTTGGTTATGATGGATTATCTTCTTGATAAGTTTTTGAATATGGTTTGCTAGAACTTTATTAAGGATTTTTGAATCCAAGTTCATCAGGGATATTGGTTTGTAATTTTCTTTTTTTGCTGTATCCTTGTCAGGTTTTGGTATCAGAGTTATGGTTGCTTCATAAAAAGTGGATGGGAGTATTCCCTCCCTTTCAATTTCTTGAAATAACTTAATAAGGAGAAGTGTTAGTTCATCCTCAAAAGTGTGGTAAAAATCAGTGGAGAAGCCATCAGGTCCTGGGCTTTTCTTGTTTGGTAGACTTTTAATTGCGATATGGATTTCAGTGCCTGTGATTGGACTATTTAGGAATTCAATATCCTCTTGATTCAATTTAAGGATGTTGTATGTGTCAAGAAATTTATCCATTTCTTCCAAATTATCAAAGTTTGAGGAGTACAGGTTTTCAAAATATGATCTTATAATTTGTTGTATTTCCATGGGGTAAGGTGGTTTTGCCATACCAGATTTAAAACTATACTACAGAGCTGTAGTAACAAAGACAGCATGGGACTGGTATCAAGATAGGAAAGAAGACCAATGGAATAGAATACAAGACCTTGAAACGAACCCTCAAATCTTTAAACATCTGATTTTTGACAAAGGGGGACAAAATATTACATGGAGGAGAGACAGCCTCTTCGACAAATGGTGCTAGTCAAAATGGACAGCCAATTGCAGAAAGTTAAAATTAGACCTATATCTTTCACCTTGCAAGAGAATCAAATCAAAATGGATCAAGGAGCTAGGAATTAAACCAGCTACCTTGCAACTGATGGAAGACAAATTAGGTCCAACACTTCAGCATTTGGGAGTAGGCAAAGACCTTCTCAACATGTCTCCTGAAGTGAAGGAAGTAAAGTCAAAAATCAGTGAATGGGATGCCATTAAGCTAAAAAGCTTTTGCACTGCCAAGGAAATAATAAGAGTCAAGAGGTTTCCTACGGAAATAGAAAGAATCATGGACTATGATTCCTCTGACAGGGGTCTCATATCCAGAATCTACAAAATCCTCAAAAACCTCAACTACAAAAACACCAAAAGCCCAATTGATAAATGGGCCAAAGAGCTAAATAGAGACTTCTCTACAGAGGACATTGATCAAGCCAATGAATACATGAGAAAGTGCTCTAAATCTCTAGTAATCAGAGAAATGCAAATGAAAAGCACATTAAGATATCACCTCATGCCAGTCAGAATGGCAAAAATGAAGAAAATTAACAATTATAGATGCTGGAAGGGCTGTGGAGAGACAGGCACACTAACACACTGTTGGTAGAGCTGCAGACTGGTACAGCCCCTCGGGAAAGCAGTGTGGAGAATCCTCAAAAAATTAGGGATGAGACCACCATATGATCCGGCTATTCCACTCCTGAGTATCTTTCCAGGGGATTTAGAATCAGCATATTATAGTGACATGGCAATATCTATGTTCATAGCAGCTCAATTTACAATAGCTAAACCATGGAAACAACCCAGGTGTCCCTCACTGGATGAATGGATCCAAAAGCTGTGGTACATTTATACCATGGAATTTTACACAGCAATTAGAAAAATGATATTGCAGCCTTTGAAGGTAAATGGATGGCTATGGAAGAAACTATGCTGAGTGAAATCAGCATAACCCAGAAAACCAAGGGTCGAATGTCTTCACTCATCTGTAGAGGCTGGAACTAGACTCTGGCCATTAAGAGAGGCGGTCTATTACTAGGTGTTAAATTCAGATATCATGTAATGTTACACAACCTAATACTTTTTTTAGTGATGTTTTGGGAAGGGGAAGGGAGGGATAAGGGTAGGTAATTGGGGGGGCCCTCTTGGGGGTAAATCCAATTTTCAGAATCTATATACATTATATATTATTTTGTTAAAATTTTTATGATTATTCAACAAATTTCTCAATAAAAAATCTAAAAAAAATAAAAAAAATATTTTTAAAAAAGTATATTAATAAATAAAGACAAGGTAAAGGGACTTTACTGAAGTTTTGCTGATGAACAAAAATAGATCTCAACCTATAAAAGTTCATTTCAAAAGCCAAATATGTATTTATAACTAATTCATTATATTTTCCACCAGTATGAGGAAAAATTAAATTATTGTATATGAGGGAAATGCTATGTAGGGTCCACTTGATAGTTTTGTTTATAAGTTCATGTTTGGGAGCATAATTTAGTTTGCTAATTCTTGGGATAAGTTTCAAATATATTGCATTTCATATTTGGACATTAAGAAATTTTAGCTTCATAAGAACAAAAGATGCAAATGAGAAAACAAATTAGCTAACCATCTATTTGAAAAAATTAAAGTTTACAATTTTAGTGATAGAAAGTCTTATGAAGATATAAATATATAAAAAAATAATATATAAGCACTCTTCAGCCATTTGTGTTCCAAATCAAAGAATCATGTTCTTACCCTTGAGAATGTCTTTATACATAGCATACATATGCTGCCAAAATGTTACTAATCATTTCTGTCTTGAACTTTTTTCTCCTTTCCAAGGCTCCAGAAAATATTAAGTATCAGCTATACAATGCCATTGCCTAGTTGTTTTAATGTTTTGTGTGTATGTGTGTGTTTATGTGTGTGTGTACTAATATGGTTTGCTCTATAGGGACTGCACTCTCATTCTCACTGGCTATTCCAGAGGTTTATCAGTAATATGACATTATCTTAAAGAACTGATTCTCCATCTTCCATAATGTTTAGAAAGAGATAAAGAAAACCATGAAATTTTCTCAAAGCTATGGTTACTCAGAATGTTAAGAACCAATCATAAAACTCAGACTATGGAAGACAAGATTTTGTCAAGTGGTCCTGTAAATGTAACAGTTGCTGTTGATTCTTCTCTCTTTTTCTTCATATTCAAGTAAATTGCAAAAATAGATAACCTGGAAAGTCTAAAATATTTCTCAAATATTTTAAAAAATGAGAAAAAATCACTTATTAAAATCCAAGCTTTTGTTCTCAATGTAGCAAAGTCCCTAAATGTCAGAAAAAAATATTGGTGGGATCATTTCAATCCAATATATTACACCAATAACAGAGGGCTTCAAAACCAGTTTTACAAATCTTAACTTAATATATACCTAAAGCATGTAAAAAAGGGTGACAAATGAAAAACATGGCCAGAAAAGAAAAATTCCTTGGATAAAATGGTTGGAGTGTTATGGAATTCCTCTCCTTTTCCCTTTTCAGTAAAGCATGATAAAATATAACACTTGGTATATATCTCCTTGTGTTCGCAGAATCCTGAACCCTGGTTTCTACAGTGATTTGAGAAATTTCATGTAAAAGACATAGGCTACAGCCATGTGGCCAACAGTGGAAATGATACTGGGGAGATATGGAGGGAGGAAAGGGAAAGGAGAGAGTGCCTGCTGCCATCTCACTTCTTCAGAATGAGACTGTGTTTGAAAATGGGCTCTTGAAAAAGACAATTCAGGCTGAATGAAATTATTATTTTTTTTAAAGAGAGAGGGACAGTGAGAGAGACAGAGAAAGAGAGAAACAACTTTATTGAGTTTTTCACATAGCCTTAGTTGCTCCAACACTCAGTTGTGTATGTGGTGCTGGGGTTTGAACCCGGGTCCTCGTGCTTGCCAGGCAAGCGCCGAAACCACTGAGCCACCGCTCCAGCCCCCTGAATGAAATTATTAAAGTGATATTTAATTCAATATGATAGATGTGCTTATTCAAAGGAGTTTAGGATAGACACACAGAGTGAAATAATGTTAAAACACTGAAAAGTAACAACCATCATAAACCAACAAGAGAGGACTCAGGAAAAACCAAAGCCTTCAAATTCTCCATTTTAGATTTCCAGCCTTTGCACTGTGAGGAGATAAATTGTTTGAACTACCTGGTCTGTGATTCATTGTTGTGGTAGCCCCAATAAACTAGTAAAACTAGTACCTGAGTAGACTGTGATTTCAGTTATGAACGAATGATACCTGGATATTTTTTTGGACCAATACAGGCTCTTTGGAAGAAAACAAAACTTGATGGCATTTTTTAATCCTGTAATGAACAGTAATTATAGGGTCACTGCAAGCCCCAAAGCAAATGATATACTGAGAGACTCTCAAAGATGAGGGGTGAAATTCATTGTCTTTATGAGGGGACAATGCAGGGGAGAAATTCTCAACAAGAATTTCTTGTTGGGAATGAGAAACTATTCCCATAAAAGTAAAAGCCAAGTTAGAAAACCCAGTTAATGGTTCAGCCACTATGGAAAGCAGTATGGAGAATCCTCAAAAAATTAAGGATGGAACCACCTTACGACCCAGCTATCCCACTCCTGGGAATTTTCCCAAAAGATTTAGAATCAGCGTATTATAGTGATGTGGCTTCATCAATGTTTATAGCAGCTCAATTTACTATAGCTAGATTATGGAACCAACCCAGATGCCCCTC
>PVKS010032182.1:0-22769 GCA_004027875.1 Aplodontia rufa | reverse complement strand
CTTATGACCCAGCTATCCCACTTCTGGGTATTTTCCCAAAAGTGTTAGAATCAGCATATGATAGTGATGTGGCTTCCTCAATGTTCATAGCAGCTCAATTTACTATAGCTAGATTATGGAACCAACCCAGATGCCCCTCACTTGATGAGTGGATACAAAAACTTTGGTACATATATACAATGGAATACTACTTGGCCATTAGAGAAGACGATAATATGGCTTTTGATATCAAATGGATGGAGATGGAAAGAATTATGCTAATTGCAATATCCCAATCTCAGAAACTCAATGGCCGAACGGTTTCTCTCATCTGTGCAAGCTAGAATACATCGGGTAGCAGTATGTTAGATGGCTAAGCTAATAATAACTTCAAACTGTATGATTCTCAACGCAACAAGGAGATGACTCCCTATGATACTTGGAGACGTAGGGAGGGGGATGAGAGGAGGGTATAGGAAGAGCTCCTAGGAGACTGGAGAGTGGGAATATAGGGGAATCATCTCAGGAGACCTCTGTCCTCCACAAGATATCCATTTAACTCAGGGGTTCTTCTGGGGGAATCAGCAACATGGGGAACCCAAACTGGGTATCCATGAAATGGCATTAGCCCTGGATAACTAAGCATGTATACATTGGTTCTTGAATGTTTGATAATGTTTCCCCATCAATTGTAAGGATATATCTATTTAATAAAAATATATAAATAAATTAATAAAATTATATTTACCATTTTCTTGTCAAAAAGAGAGAAAGTTGCTAGGAAAGCTAACACAGTATGATCTAAGCCCCAGTTTGGTCTTTAGAATACAAGGAAGAGAAGCTTAAAATGGTAATTTGATATTTCCATTAAGATTTGATTAAGGAAATAGAGAATTCACAACCATTTTGCAATAATAATTAATATGGAAGGTCTTTAAGAATAAGGAAATAATGTAAAAAGTCAATGTGTACATAGTATTTGGACCTGTGATATACTTTTCAAATTCTAAATATTATATATCTGGAATAAAAATATAATACAAAATAAAATAGATTATAATTTTATAACTACACTGAAATGTTTATTTCACTTATTTTGGACACAAAGGAATATTTCAGTGAATATGCTGTGTTTTTAACGTGCTAGTGTTTTCAGTCTTCAGGATTCATGAAGTCAGAATTGTGCCCCATGCAGTACTGTGTGTATGTTTTTCATACAACCCTCAGCACAATCACTCAAACAAAAAAGACTGAATGAAATCATGAAATGTAATGTAATATTTTGTCTTCTAGAGGGAGCATGATTTGAGGAAAGACCACTAACCTTCATTTTAAAGGATGTGAATTAAAGGTTCATCTCCCTAGTTTAGTAGCTGTGTAATACTAAGAGCACTAGTTCTGGTTTCCTTTTATATAATGGTGCTAATAATATCCATTTTAAAGGGTTATTGTAAAGTTTTGATACCATAATGTCTTTAAATCCCTGGTCACTCTACCATTGTCTTCCTAAACTGCCTGCCTTGCTCCCTTTATTCTTTCAAATTTGGATAGTGTCCTGGTTTAGATATTAGGTGTCCTCCAAAGGTTCAAGTGTGACACAATGCAAGAAAGTTTAGAGGTGAAATGATTGGGTTATAAGAGCTTAACTTAATGAGTGTGTTAATCGCCTGAAAGGAATTAACTGGGTGGTAATTTTAGGCAGGTAGGGTGTGGCTGAAGGAGGTGGATCACTGGGGATGTGTCTTTCCAGTATGTATTTGGTTCTCAGAGAGTGAAGCTATCTCTCTTTGCTTCCTGGTGCTACATCCTGAGCTGTATTCCTCCACCACACCCTTTTGTCATGATGCTCTGCCTCACCTTGGGCTCAAAGCAATGGATTCATCCATCTATAAACTGATATCTCTTAAACTCTGAGCCCCAAAATATATGTTTTCTTCTCTAATTATTCTTATCAAGTCTTTTGGTCACAACAGCAAAAAAACTGACTAAAACAGTTAGGAAACCATGATTTAAATTGTGTTCATCTAATAAAAATTTTTAAATGTTTCTAGCAATTATATCTGGATATTTATTGAGAATCAATTTTGTATTCTTCTCACTTTTTTGGGATATATTTGGCATTCTATAGCATTCAAACAGGCAAAATAATTTCAATGCTGTGATTTCAGAAATAGTGGTTTAAGAAAACCTAAATCATAAACATATGCTCAACTGGAAATTTGTAGATTTAATTAATTTAAGTGCCAGGGTAAACAAAATGCAACCAAAGTTATCTGCAGCTTCAAGCATAAACTTTAAAGCAAAAAAAAAAAAATCTTCTATTTTTCAATGGCTTTGCCTCATCATGCCTGATTTGAAGGATCTCCTATATCTTTTCTTGCCAACATGAAAATATGTTTCCCATTTTCTGGTTTGCCACAAAAAGTTATATTACAAATGACTACTGAATATTTCATGAGATGTATTTTACAGTCAATCTGTAAGTCAAAACACAGGCATGTCATTGAAAAGCACAAATTCTTACTCTTCTGTTATTGTCACTTCTATATATGTTATTTTTATAAAAATGTCATTTTTCTTTTATAAGAAAATGTGCAATTTATATTAATTTTCCCTCACGTAGATCTATATCTATTCACTTTTATATAAGTACATATTTCATAAATACTATATACTTAAAATGCTTACTAATATGAATAGCTATGTGCATTTATGTATATTTTCTCTATAATTTTATTCATACTATTTTTATATTTAGATCAGAGTTTCTCAGCCCTTGCACTGCTGATATTTGGACTGGATAATGCTTGTCATAATGGGCTACCCTATGCACTTAATGGTGTTAAGTAGCATCTGACCTCTGCCCTATGGGTATCAGTGGGATTTTTTACCCTTGGAAAAACAAATATGTCTCTAGGTATTGCCAAATGTATCTCTAAGGGAAACAAAGGGGAAAATGGTCTGTAACTGAGTATTACTGGTTCAAATCAATTAATCTAAATGGTAACCTTTCACAGGCAAATGCAGCCAAAATAATGCTAAAAATTAAAATACTTTCAATTCAAATTAATTCTAACATGTGAGAAATATAACTCAAAAACCAAATTTAAATATTAGTACACATTGCTTATGTTTATATAGTATAAATAATGCAGTGAAATATAATAGAAAACAATGTATATGTGCAAAATCATTTCCAGGGCCTGGAGTGGTGGCTCAGCAGTTAGAGCACTTGCCTGGCATGTGCGAGGACCTGGGTTTGAACACCAGCATGACATACACAATTAAGTGTGGGAGAAACAAAGGCTAGATGGAAAAAGCAAATAAACAAAACTGATTCTATCTTTCTTCTCTCTTTCATTCTCCTTCTTTGAAAAAAAAATAAAAATAAAAGCATTTCAGACAATGAGAAAATTTACTGAACTAGCATTTACAAAAGTACTCTGAATGAATAAAAAACATTTGATAAGTTGTTCATACCATAAAAATCAGCAACAAGGACACCTAACAAATTTACCAATAATTCCGCAACCAATTACTTCCATCAAATTGGACAACAGTTTCCTATTCAAATATATATGTTTAGAGAGGCACTTTTCCATATTCACTTTCTAATTCTCCATCACAGTAAACTTGTCCTAAAACACATCTAGATGTTCCCTAGAGAACTTCACATGCTAAGTTTGAAGTGTATTAATTTTCTGTGCTTCATAAGTACAAGACAAAGATTCCCAGATGTTCCTCAGCAATTCTATTCCATTTAATATGGTCTCCTCCTTCAAGCACAAATTTTCCCATTTACAATTATTTTGTGCCAATTATCTGAACCATTCTTGTAATATTGTTTATCTTCTTTAAAGTTACAATTAATCTGCTGTAAAAACAATATGAGCCTCATGTTCATTCTTTAAATTAGTGTCTTTTAACAAACTGATAATTCTAGTGCTAGAGCTCAAAAACAGAAAACAAGAAAATGGTCATTTCAACAAAATATTTTCTTTATGTTAAAATATTTATTTGGTTGTTATTTTCACAAACAAAAGATTTTACCTACTTAATATTTTTCTTAATTTTTATGGGAAATGGTATATTGAAATTTAAGCAAGTACTTCTGTTTCTGGCCTTGATAACTTAGCTCATTTCAGAAAACACACCCTAACTAGCCCCTAGCCAAGAAAAAAACTAAAAATAAGAGTTGAATCATTTTAAACTACAAATAAAGGACATAAAAAATATTGCATGTGTCAAAGACAATATAGGCAAGGAGTCAAATTGCTGCGGAGAATGGACAGTAAGAGAAGAAAGCCCAACCACTTTTCCTGTCTTTCCCCTTGAGACATCTGATGATTGAAAAGCTGCACATAGCAAGAAGCCATGAAGTCAAGCAGAAAGCAAAATCTAAGAGGATAAAATCTAAGTAGAGCTTTCTGAGGTCTCAGTGCTAGGAGAATAAATATTGGAATTTGGGACTGTCAAAATGGAGAAAACCTAGTAAGCATCCATGATTTCACTTGACAACCTTAGGTAGCTGTACTTCAGGAATGAGAACAAAATAAACTTGACCATGGAAGGACTGATTCCAGCCACAAAATCTCCAGTTACAATTGAAACACCTGATCTGTTGCTATCTCTCTGCCAGAAAAGAATTAAACCCTCTCCAGGAGTGGATATCTTTACCCAGAGTCTACACAATGTTTCACTCTCATTGTCCAGCTTATAAAAAAAAAAAGAAAAAGAAAACAAAAACAAGCATTAGTAGGAATTCCAGGTAATAAACCAAATGATTAAAAAAATGAGAAAAAGAAAGAACATTAGACATTAGACACATCTTTAGGAAATTCAAATACTGAAGTTTTCAGACATGGATCTGAAGGAAATGTTTTCAAAGTATATAAGAAACACATGGCAATATGTAGAATTTTATCACAGAAGTGGAATTTATAAAAAAGAATAAAATTATTTCTAGAAATGAAAATATGCTAACAGAAAAGAAATCTAAGGAGAGATTGAACAATAAACTAAGCATTCATGAACTAGAAGACAGATCACTTTTTGGAATGAAGCTTGGAGAGAAAAAAGGATGAAAAAAAGAGATACATAAGTATCAAAAATATGTGTCATTCTTTGTGGAATGGTACATGTGAAGTACCAGAGAGATGTAGTGGTGAGAGTTGGGGGAGACATAAGTAATATTGAGAAGATTTTGTGTGTGTGTGTGTGTGTGTGTTTCCCCCCACAAAATAATGAAAGACAAGAAGACACAGTGTCATTGCATTCTGTTAACCTGAAGGACCAAGAAGCCACAAATTAGGCTCATTGCAGAAAAAAAAAAAGTTTCAAAAATCATGGGTAAGGGAAAGATATTTTAAAAAGAAAAAATACTAAAAGCATCTAAAGTGATAGGAGAGGGTATTCCCTTCTGTTATGGGTTGGTCTACAATGTCTGGTTTTGCAAGCAAGGTCCTCAAAGCAGCAAGATTCACAGGTGGGGTTTTAGGCAATGATTGGATCAGGAGGTTTCTGACCACTACCCACTGGATTGATCCATTGGTAGCTGAATGGTTTAGTGGGAGGTGGGACCACGATGGAGGGAACAGATCACTGAGTATACTGGAAGAGTTTATCTTCCCTCTGGCTCCTTCCTCTCACACTGCTTCCCACCTGTGATGAGCTGAGCAGCTTTCCTTTGCCACACCTTCCACCATGCTATGCATCAGCTAAACACGAATGGCATCATCGGTAACCCTGAGCCAAAACACATCTTTTCACCTCCAAATTATTCTACTCAGGCATTTGATCACAGAGGAAATAAGCTGACCAACACATCCTCAAATAAAAAATTAAATGAACTATTAGATGACTTTATTTTAAAAAAGAAGAAGAAAGGATGAGGAGTAGGGTTGCAGCAGTGATCACCACTACGCGAAGACAATAGAGTTGCAGCTTTAACATACACAAAATAATTGCAATGTAGGAGGAGAAAGTGAAGGAGAAGGGGAGCAGGAAGGAGAAGCAGCTGCCGAAGCCACGTCCACAGACTGTGGAAGGCTAGCTTCCCTGTCTTTAAATAGAATAACTGCAATGAAGAATTCTAAAACCAGCAATAAATAAATAAATATGTTTAAAACAAGAACATTCATCATCAGAACACCTGAGCTATAAAATACTAAAAGGAATTCTCTTGTTAGAAGAAAAATGACCCCATTTTACGGAGCAAAAATGCAGAAAAAAATGATGAGTACCATAAAGGATCCACCTTGTAAGATAATAGTAATAATATTCTGTAGTTATGAAATACATGTAAAACTAAATGCCTGGGGAAAAACAAACAAGCGGAGTTAAACTTCACAAGCTGTTCTATGAGCACTTCAATTTTCTGGAAGCATAAAAGCACTAATTTATTATAGACTCTAGTAAATCAAAGATGTGAATGAATGGTACAATTTGAAGACAAAGATTACTAAACTGAATTAAAAATCTAAGTTTATTCTAAGTATTAAAAAAATTTTGGCATCCAAGAAAAATGTTTGTCAGCATGATTGGGATGCTTTATTTATAAGGAAGGTGAATAAAGATGGTTTGGTAAAACAAAGAAATACCTTGAAATAAGCTTACAGAACATTTGGTACAAGCGCCTTCTTTGCTAATTGCTGCTATTGGCTAATGTCAGTGAGGTTTTGTTTACTCTGGGTCTTTCATGCATCAGACTAACTCCCTGGAGATTTCTGCTTTTCTTCCCAGACTTTTAGCTATAACAAAACGTTTCACTCAGCAGGGAACTATGTGCAGGGATGCATTCGACTTGTCAACACTGAGCATTCAGATATACATTTAAAAAATAGGCCCCAGCACATCTGAAAACTAACTTTAACTGGGGAAATTCTTCAGATAAGACTTCTAAGACTAAAAAACACAAAGGTTACAATGAAAGAAAGCAATTACTGTGTAACACATCTGAGACACACCAGTACAATAACACTCACACCAGATTTCTAAAACTGTTCATTTTTTTCTAAAACTAAATTAAGCATGTAACAAAAAAATTCATACAAAATATCAAGCAGCATGCTTTACAAACAAATAAAAATAGATTCAGGTAAAGATGATAGTAAACAACAACTGGGAAAATCTGAGTGCTCATATAGGACTTAAGAGCAACCCCTTATATTAGCCCTCAATTGAAATTTAAAAAAAAATTAACAATGCACTTCAAATCCACAGTAAGTAAGAGAGGTTTCTTCAGCTCCCAGAAGTAGTCTTTATAGCTTAATTTTCAAAAATTTAATTTAAAATGTCAAACTTGAATTCTTCTTAAATCTTTTTGAAAACAAACACTGTAAGCATGTTGATTGAAATGCTAATTTGTTAGGATAAGTTCTTTCCTTACCCCTCACCTCAGGTATCTTTTTAAAATATTACTTAGTGACGATATGAATAAAGTTCTACTCAAAGAAAAACATTAGTAGATATATTAACATCTTTCTAAGTTATTTGGAATCTTAATAAATAAACAGTAAAGCTAGTTTAAAAAATACCAATTGACTACAAACTTCTCAACAATAATATGTAAGCATTGCTTTTTTTCTGCAAAACTTAAAGCGTTAAGAATGTTGTCTGAAATGCATTTTTCAGCAATAAAATGTTTTTAATGGTTTTCATTCCACAGAGGTACAATAAGGGTCCAAATTTCATTTGAAAATTAAAGTCAGGATAGAAACCAATTATTCATGCAATGAAATAACACAGGAAAAGAAACAAATAACTTAGTTCAATGGGGAAACATGAGGTTTACATTTTATAAAGGGCAAAGTTCAAACACCAATTGCTGAAAACCTAATACTGAGAGCTCAAAACATACCTTTTATAACCAAGCAATATAAATTGTAAATCAATGGAATACTAAATCACAGAATACCAAAATATGTGTTAAATCCTTTTTTTACATACGTGTTACATACACAAGTACTAACTTGTGAAAATCATGTTTACATAGCTCTAGCATACATTAGATAAACATTAACTGCCATTAAGAGTGAAGCATTCAAGACATGAATGGCTAAAGTATCTTCCTCTTGGTTTATTCACTTCATACTTGCAAAGAAATTCAGCTAGAGATTCCTCCTGCTTTGAAATATTATCACCTTCTAGAAAGTTTACCGTGAACTAAGGTAAGGGCTGAAGAGACAGAAGAAGACAACTTCTCTGAGTCAGTAAAGTGGAAAATAGTCATCAGAACCCAAATGGAATTATGGGAAGAGACACATGGAGCCCCTTTCCAACCTTGCCTTTAACCTACACCATTTTAAAATGGTGTCTAGAAGATCTGTTGACAAGAAGGCCTGAACAGTCCCCTCAGCCTGAGTAAACTAGACAGGTTTTCTCCTACTCCTGGGCCCTTAGCCTTTTATTAGAACATTTACTCTGGAAAAATTGCAATCATAAATCCTTTATCTGCCCTTTGAGATATAAACCATCTCCTAGTCTCTTTCCAGTTTTATAACCCAGTAAAGTTTTTCTCAAACACCTGAGAGGCAAGCCTTCAAATTGTAATAATCAAGAAAAATAGAGTCTCCCAGTCTATTCCACAGTACCAGTTAGCAAACAAAGATGCTTTACCTTACAAGCCCTCCCTGCAAAAGTCTCCAGTAGGTTTCCACTGGCTCACCCAGTACTTAAAACTTTTTGTTTTAATGGAGTTGAATTTAATTTCTTTCCCCTACTGAAACAGTCTTGAATATAATCTCCCTTTCCTGTTTAACATGCCTGGTGGAATTTTTCTTTGGCACTGTGGTCCTACTCAATCCCCAAGTCTAAAGAAAAACTTTTGCATTCCTTAATAAGTATGCAGACAGATGTGGGGGTGAGAATAAAATTATATAACTAGCATTTCATTCCTGATATGAGTAAGAGCATTTACACTATCACATAGGGTTCCCACTATCTTCTAATTCAGAGAAGCATTAAGTTAATTATTTCAAGTCTTAACTTCTTATTATTGAGACAAAAGAGAAGGGCTAGAAGCTACTCAAGAGGTACTTCCTATTCTTCCACCTTTGACAGCTGTGACTGCTTCCAAATGCCTCCTAACCAGCCACATCAGATGCCACGTAGCCAAAGACATTTTTCTTTGGCTGTATCAAGCTTTGGTTATGAGTCCATCCTAGATGACTTCCCCAGCAACATTTCTAGATGATTCCACCCCTCTTCAGTCACTTCAAACTATTGTATTTCAAAATCTGTCTTGGATTTGGGTTACTCACAGCAACTTTTGTGATGCTGTCTAAGTAAAACATTATTTTATTTTATCACCACTAGGATTTTATAGTGAGTTTTTTTATCAGTGCATTATAGTTATACATAATATTGCTGTTCACTTTGATGTAATTATATAAGCATGGAATATAATTTGCTGTAATTCAATCGTCAATATTTTCTCTTTCCCTCTCTTCCTCCCTCCCCTTGTTCTATTTTCTCTACTCTATTGGTCTTTCTTCCATTTTTAATTTAATATTTTACTTAATATTGAATTTCAACAATGAATGATCTGAATTTCAAAGATTAATCTTGAGAGTTTTGTGAGTTACAAAGAGTGGAACTGCTTAAATAACACAAAAGACTATTAATCACATTTTCTGAATTAAAATTAGAATGATCTTAGTTTAACATTTCTTCTTGCCCCTCCATGTAATATATATATATATATGTGTATATATATATATATATATATATACACATATATATATATGTATATATATTTTTTTTCCAAAAACATCTACTAGGCAGCATATCTGTCTTGAACAAGATGCTGGAGTGTATAGAGGGACCTCAGTATTAAATCTTTACATATATTTGCTACAATAGTCATTTAGATTTGTGTGCTGTGTGATTTTGAAATAAAATTGCAAGAGTTATTAAGCTAAGAATTTGCAAAAACAATTGACTAGGACAAAATCTCCTCTGGAAGTAGCAACAATGAATAATACAAGATATTTACATTTAAACTTTTATTAAGCACAATACTAGAATTCATATATATATATATATATATATATATATATATATATATATCTCACATTTAATTATCAAGTATGTTTGCCCTTTCTTGGTCTTGGCCTGTTTGCTATTAAATTCATTCCTTGCTCTTCCGCCCACCTGTGAGCTTGCTTCCAGCTCTGCTTGGCCTTCTAGAGACCATGGCAGGGGACTAGAAGATAGACCTCTTTCCAAACTCTTCCTTGAGCCCCAGATCCTGAAGTGGTGGGCTTCCCTTCTCTCCAGTCCCCTCTGATTCAGGCCCCTGTTGCAATTTGTGATAGGTGACCCCAGTTCCTAGGCTCTGCAAATTCCTTCTCATCCCTTTGTCCTCCCTGTTGTATTACTGGGTGGCTTACCTGTTCCTTATTTTGCTTCTCATCTCCTAATACCTACATTATCAATTCCCTGGCTTAAAGTTCCTCATTTTTTAAAATAAAAAGATTCCCATCTTCCTTATAAAGTGATCTCTGTTCTTTTGTTTAACTGGTAAGATTTTGTTATCTCCTACTTGACAAATAAAAGATCCCAAAATTTATAGTACACAAATAATTGGCCAAAGGCCACACTCATATACTCACTAAGAGTCAGATAAACAACTTGTGGTTAGATATACCTAAGTCTTAAACTGCTTCTTCCATAACACTCTGCCTTAATTCTATCATTATCAAGCTACAATAATAAGTGATTTTATATTCTGATAATTTACATGTTTTGGGATATTGAAAAATCAGGAATTGTCTGTCCTCTTTAATCAAGTAGTTATCATTCTTTTAAAAAATGTGAAACAAATATTTTAAAATACCAAGAATTGCAGAACACAAAGTAATCACAGAACATTTTTCAACCAATTTCTTCACTTCTACACAACATAATACAAAGTAATGAGGTTTTTCTCACATAAAGTATCCCTTTTATTTTCAAACATGCAAATAGATCTGGACTCCTTCCAAGATGAAGATCAGAAAAAGACAGTTGCATCTTCAGCCAAGTTTCACACACATGAATTTATAATTGCTTCAAGGGAAAAAACAGTACCCCAATCTCATTTTCTTATCATCTACCCTGAGGAAGAGATAATTAATCACTTAAAATAGTAAATATATTCTTGTACATATAGTATAAGCCAGTCACTTTTCTGGTCACTTGAAATATAATAGCAAGACAGACATAGAATGCTTGAGTTCGTGAACTTATATTTTAGAAAGTGGAGACAGACAAACAATAAACATAGTTAGATAAATTACATAGTATGTTAGATGGTAATAAATGGTGTGGAAAAAGAAAAAAAATAGATCAGAGTGAGGATGATGAGGAAAGCAGAGTGGTGAAAACGAGTTGGAGGTTTTAAATAGTGTAACCAGAATAGGTCTTAGGTGACATTTAAGCAAAGGCCTGAATGAGGTCTTGGCATGAGGATATTCAAGAGAAGGGATTTCAAGATAGGTAATAATCAGTGCAAAGGGGACACTATATCTGGCATTTTTTAGTAAGGAGGTCATAAGGCTGGGATAAAATGAATAAAATTATTACTAGGAGTTTATTAAGAGATTGATATAATGGGGGCCTAGAAGACTTGTGAAACTTTGTGGGATATTACTAGAATTTGCTGCAAAGGAAAGATATAGGGAAAGATAAGAGTTGATGAATATTTTTGAAGAATTACTCTGAATACTACATCAAGAACAATCTATAGGAGGAGAAAATCTCTAGATGATGAAGGCCAGAAGCTGGAACCATTTGAGAATTTATTAAAATGAACTACTATGAAATAGGGGTTGGGAGCTCTGAGCAGGTATATGTCGGTGGAGGTGATAAGAAGAGATTGGATTGGATTCCACCCAGGCTGCTATGAAGGCTACCTCAACAGGAATTCTTTTTTGGATTAGATACAAGGCAAAGAATAAAGCACCCAGAACTGGGTCTTGCACAATTTCTATGTAAATTTCCATCAAATTATATGAAGCTCCTACTGCAGTGAAGTTCAAACTGCACATATTGGAAGATCCCTCCTCTGACTGTACTTCCGTAAGCCTTGTAAAAACAGAAAACTAGATAATTGTGTTATCCCCAAATCTTGAGATCTATAAACTTAGTGAGCATCTCCTTTTTCCCCTCAGGAGACATTTAGAAATGACTCCTGAGTACAACTATTACAATAATAATAGTAATAATAATAATAAGCAGAGCTGACTTCTGAAAGAGAAAAAGCCTCATTGATGTTCACTACATTGAAACACACCAAGAGAGGAAACACTTGACCTGTTCCACGGTGAGAAAGGGAAATAGTTTCCAGCTATATTGAACTGAATTCCCTATGAAAAGAGTCCAAAGAATCTCAGAAGTAAAACAGATTGAATCAATGTCACAAGAGCAAGGACTAAATATAGCCTCAACCCAGCACATCACAGTTTATGCATGATCCAGATTACCGGAAAAGCAAATTTAAGATTAATTAATTAACCAGATCTTAAACTTTAGCTCTTTGGAAAGAACAACGGATCTCAGATGGAGTGTATAACAACAGTGAAATGACACAAGCTCTTCCAAAACTCAAAAATATCACATTACTGCTCTGCCCACACATGGTAAAGAAGAACGGAAATAGGAGTGTCCCTAGGTGGTGGAAAGTCATATATCCTTTCCCAAAATGTAAAAACAAATTAAAACTCAATAAAGAGGGGCTGGAGAAGTGGCTCAGCAATGATGGCTTTTGCCTGGCATGCGTGAGGACGCGGGTTCGAACACTAGCACCACGTACACAGTGTTGAAGAAATGAAAGACACATGAAAACTAAATAAAATTGATTCTCTCTTTCCATCTCTCTCTCTCTCTCTCTCTCTGTCTCTCTGTCTCTCCTCTCTCTATATATAAGAAACATGAAGAAAACAAAAGGAGCAGAAAAGTCCTTATTATTAAAACTATACTACAACTTCCTAAGATATTGGATTCTATAGAAAATAGCATAAGGTGGAGAGATTGTGTATCTAAGAAAAAATATTTACCCAATTAATAGATCTTTTTTTTATTTTTTTATTTTTGAACAACCTTACAAGATTTTAACAAAATAATATAAAATGTGTATATATTCTGGATATTGCAATTATCCCCAGGAGTGCCCCCCCTCCCAATTACCCTCCCTTATCCCACCCTTCCCCTTCCTACTATATCTCTAAAAAAAAGTATTAGGTTGTAAAGCATTACATCTTATCTGGATTTAACTCATGCTACTAGACCAACTTTCTCATTGTCCAGGGTCTAGTCCCCACCTCCACAGATGAGTGGAGACAATCGACCCTTACCTATGTCATTCTTTAAAGACATAGAAAAATCAATTCTCAAATTCATTTGGAACAACAAGAAACCAAGAATTGCCAAAGCACTACTAAGCAAGAAAGATGAAACAGGCAGTTTTGCCATCCCAATTAAAATTCTGTAGAAATAAATAGAAGCATTAACAAAATAGACATTGGGGGCTGGAGTGGTGGCTCCCTGGTTACGGCTCTGGCCCGGCATGTGCAAGTACACGGGTTCAAACCCCAGCAACCCATGTACACAACTAAGTGTCGAACCAATGAAAGCCATATGGGGAAATCAATAAAAATTGATTTTCTCTCTCTCTCTCTCTCTCTGTCCTTCTCTCTTTAAAAAAACAAAAACAAACAAAAAAATAGACATAGCTAAAAATTGATAAATTACATGTAAGATTTAAAGAAAACAAATAAAAATATTAACACAGGATAATAGATAAAGAAGGCAAGGACTATCCAACATAAAGATAATTGCTTGCAACTAAATAATTCAATATACAGAAGAAGAAAAGTATTCAAAGATGAAATGTAAAAAAAATTCCTAAAAAAAACAATTACTAAGATTGAAATAATAGCAGATAACAGATTTTTATTTTAATTTAGATTTTAATTGTACAATATTTTGAACCATAGTAGTTACATAAACTTCAAAAACAAAGGAATTCTCCAAGAATATAGGCAAATAAAGCAAATTACCCCCAAAAGAGAGAAGAATAAAAGAGATTGGCATCTAATTTCTACATAATAATGACAAATGCCATAAGGTGATGAAACAATATTAAAAAGTTCTAAAAGAGTGAAAATTAAATCCAAGAGTCCACTTGGCTCTAGCCAAGATTTGATTAAAATATACCAGCAACCAAAATAAACTCTCAAGCATAATAATATCTAACATGACTTCTACCATATACCTAACCTGTTCAATTTTCAAGTGTTAAGTTATCTTCACAACAAAATGCAGGTCTTCTTTTTTATCCAACTTTAATGAGATTATATCCTCTGTGCAAAGTCTGATTTGAATCAAGGCCATCTGGCTCCAGAGACCATATAGTAACCAATTGTGAAAAATGAAAAATTACCAATTTAGAGAGCATTTGATAAATACAGTACTCATGACCTTTTCCTAGAAATCAAAATAAGAAAGAAATTTCATTAAATTCAACTGCCAAGAAAATAGCAGCAGCTACATTGCAAAACAAGGTTATAGAGTGCAATTCAGGAGGGACACACTAAGCAATGCTGCTCCTGGTTCTGCCCAGTAGGCTAAGGCACATGGGAAATTAATAGAGAAACAATGTGTTGATGAGCATCACTGTAGTATCTTCAGCTTCCTCCCATCTTTGGGAAGGGAATGAAATATTCACTTTCATCTCAAGCCAAGAGAAAAGAACTCAAAAAGATCAACTGTAGAGATTTATATATATATATATATCCTCTGAAGTGTGAGGAAATAATAAATTGGTGTCTAATATGTGCTTAAAGGATCCAAAGAAAAGAGGCAGGGTTCTCCACCTGAGAAGCAGGAAATGGAAAGATACTGTTTCAAGAAACAAGCTGCTCTTTGAAATAAAAGATAACATACTTTTTTCTATAGACTAAGTAGACACCCAGGAGGAAGTCAGCCAATAGCCAAGAGATGAGATGGAGGGGCAAGGAAGAAGTTCAGCTTCAGCTCTGAAGCAATGATAGCCAGCAGAAGCATTGCTCACTGTTTTGTAACTGCACAGAAAGTTCCCCATAGGGAGATACATGAGAAACTCACAAATACTCCAGAAAAAAAAATAGGATGTTGCCACAACCAGAGAATAAGTCTACATTGCTACATTGCTAGCTTCGAGCCACTGCCTCTACTTCAATTCCACTTTCCCCCTGAACCTGAAATGGGGGCAACCTTGGCTATCAGATGAGAGGGAACAGGCAAAAGAGCTTGTGGAAAAAGGTGAAATGGAACCTAGAATGTCACCCCTCAGCCACTCTTCCAAAAGCTGACTAAATTCAGAATCAAGTTCAGAGAGCTGATTACATAAACAGCATGGGTACTTTAGTGTTAAAATAAGGTCATTTGTGTGGTTAAAAAAAACTGAAGTCCACCTAGATAGTGAACATAAATGACAATATGGTTGAAAAGCTGTTTTCCAATTTTTAGCAGATTAATCAAATCACACTCCAATCAGAAATAGTTACACAGATATGGACTGTGGAAAGCTTTGAGGGCCCAGGCTAAGACAAGACTCGTACATATCAATCAATATCAATGAAATGGCATAAAAACTCAGGGAGACGGTTCTACTGTGATTGATCTTGTTTCAGCCCTGGGCAGTTATAAAAATGTATGTTTCCAATTTGTTCAAAGCATTAAGATTGTTGTAAAAACCATATGATCAAGCACGTTGTAAGCGATACATAGTTGATCCTGATTATTTACAGATTCTATGTTTATAAATTCATCTACTCATTAAAATTTATTAGTAACCCCAAAATCAATACTCAGGTGTTCTCACAGTGATGGTGCAAATGTGTAGAATAGCAAGAAACTTGAGTTGCCCAATGCACAGGACTGCAGGTAATGTCGAGAGAGCAAGTTCTGCCTTCTCTTTACTCTCGTGCTACAAACAAATGTCCTTTTTACAGTTTATTTAACGTCATGTGTTTTGCTTGTTCATGCTTTTTATTAGTGATTTCCTTGTGTAAAATGAGCCCCAAGCAAAGTGCTGACATGCTACCTTGTGTTCCCGAGAAAAAGAAACTTGTAATATGCATAACAGAAAATACGTGTCACACACTATGGGCTTCATCCAGGCACAAATTTTAGGGTTGTTGGCTGTGAGCTCAATGTTAATGATGCTATGATATCTATTCAATGAAATATCTCTAAGCAGAAACATACCTAAAACAAAAGTTCCACATTGCTGGGGTGATGAAAATGCTGTGACTAGAGGTTCACCTAGGACCTGTCTCTGTATTTCCCCTAGACACAACAGTCAATATCAGTCATAACTACACAGACTATAACCCCCACAAGTACCAGAAATCCACTGTGTCTACTCTGAATTTTATGAAATATGTTTGCCTTTGTTTGGGATGTTAGAGCATAAGAAAACAATCTCAGGTCACGTGGATTTATCCTCAGTCTTTGAAGAACAAGCATCTGATTAACAAGAAACATCAAACTCTATTATCCCAGTTTTTTCCTAAGCCACCACTAGTGGTAGGAGTTGGTGGTAGTAGAGAAGCCATATGGTAAGGTAAGCTCAAACTTACCACTGAAAAGATTAGGACCTACTAGAAAATTAGTCAGCCCTGAGCCTGAGCGAAAATTGTGACTCTGGAAGTACAGAGACATGAGACAAAATCATTTGTCCTTCCTAGCTGTAACCATTGCAATGAAGGCCATTTGGGAAGGCATTTTCTATCTCTGTTCGCCCACACAAGCCCCATCATATTGGGCTTAGGGAGAGATGTCTGAATCAGTGACTACCCTGCACCTTTACTGGCTTCATTCAATGTCAAATAGAAAAATGACCTCAGAGGTGATAATTCTCTGACCACTGTTTCTCAGAGAAATGGATTAACCTTTTTCAAGGTGGACTAAAAGTTTGAAATACAAATGAAAGGGATTGTGGTCACTGACAAGCTGACCATGACCTAATCATGTTTCCCAAATAATGACAAGGTAACTTCAACCTGCTATACAACCTAGAAGATCAAAGAGTAAGATAAAAACAGCAAGAACCTAAGAGGCTCGGCTTGTATTATTTGCATTATTTTAATTTAATTTTAATTTTAATGTTTCCTCTAGGAATTTTCACAATTTTCTGTTTAAAGCCAAAAATTTCTTCTAAATATGGAATTTTAATCCTCAAAAGGGGAAAAAATGTTTTCCATTTCTTGCTTTTTTTTTTTTTTTTAAGGAAAGGAGAGAGAGAGGCTAGAGCACTGGCTCAGCAATTGCGGCACTTACCTGGCATGTATAGGAACGCGGGTTCAAACCCCAGCACCACATAAACAATAAAATGTTGGAGAATAAAAGTCATAAAAAACTGAATAAAACTGACTCTCTTTCTCTCTCTCACTGTCCCTCTCTCTTTATGAAGGAAGAAAAAGAAGAGAGAGAGAGAGAGAGAGAGAATCTTTTTCCCTGTTTTTTCTTTTTCTGACACTTAGCTGTGTATGTGGTGCTGTGGTTTGGACCTAGGTCCTCACACATCCTCGCATGCCAGGCAAGTGCTCTAATCACTGATCCACTGCTCCCGTTCCTCCTTCTCTCTCTCTCTCTTTCTCTTCCTCTCTTTTTCTAGAGAGGAGAGGGATAGTGAGAGAAAGAAAGACTCCAATTTTAGTTATTTTTTTTCATCTAATTTTTGTTTCTTTGCCACTTTATTTGTGTCTGTGGTGCTGGAGTTAAACCGGGTCCTTGCACAAGTCAGGCAAGTGCTCTACCAGTGAGCCACCACTCCAACCCCTCCAGCTGTTAATTACAGTATATACTCCATGTTAAAGGTAGCAGTCCTAGGATATTTCCATTGTAATTTGGCTGTGGTTTGAATATTTGTGTTCCCAAGAACTTCATATGTTGAAGCCTAACGTCTAAGGTTATAATAGAAATTTGGGCCTTCAGATGATGATGAGGTCCTTAGAAAAGAAGCTCCAGCAAGCTGCCTAGCTCCATCCACCATGTGAAAATACAGAAATTGGATCTTATCAGAACCAAATTTGTCAGTGCCTTGATCTGGGACTTGCCAGCCTCCAAAACTATAAACATTAATTTCTGTTGGTCATAATCCCCCTACTCTATGGCATTTTCTTATATCATCCCAAACACACTAATAGAATCTACAATAGTTTACATTCTAAACTCACGTGCTGTCACTATGTCAACTTATGACACTCCCTACTCTGCTTATTAAGCTTTTCCAGTACAATTTCATAACTCATTAAGACAGAATATTTCTTTCTTCTCAAAAGGTAGAAAATGTCAGTTTTAAAAACTGAAAACAGAAGGTATAATGCTTTATAAACATTCAGTCTACTACCATAATGTTTTAAGGTACAAGTAATTCATGCATGAATATTAAACAGTAATGTGAAGAATGTTTTAGAAAACATTTATCAGGTTTATAAACTAGTTTTTGCATTAGCTTGTGCTCAGGTAGAATTTTCAATGTTATTGATATTTGTATCAATTAATCATTGTGTTTATTGTGCTTTAGAGCATTGTCAGCATTAAGACAAACACTCCATAGGAAAGCCATGATTTCTCTGCAGAAGGAGTTTATAATCCTAGTGAGACATAGGAAACACACAACAGAATCACAAATGAGACCTTGTGTAACTAGTTGCCAAACTATGAGTTACAGTCAATAAAAGAGAGTTGGAGTGGGAAGAAATAGCCTTAGGAAATGTCTTGAAATGCATCCTGAATTAAAAAGAAGAGAGAGAGAGAGAGAGAGTTGATCCTTTAGATAACAAAAGCCATATTAAGAGGTAAGAATCAGAGAAAAACTTCCTCTTTGGGGAAATGAGAGCAAATAAAATTAGACTGGGATTATGGGTGGAGATTAGAAAGGGGGCCTTAATAGCAATAGGAGTCTGGATTTATTTGGCAAGAAATGGGAAGCCATTGAGTGTGTTTGACCAAAAAAATAAAAAATAGAAAGCTTTTACTTATGTCTGCCTCCATCTTTCACACGCATGCCATTTAGCATCTACACATGGTCATGAAACAATTTAAGAATCTGCCTTCACTAACTACAGACGCCTTGGCACCTTGCAGACCTCCAAGCTCCCCACTCTCATTTTTGGACTTTTCACTGTGTACTCCACACAGTGCATGCAGCACTGCACACATTGCTGTCCAACGTGCCCCACTTTGTGTCCCTCTAGCACACCAATGCCCATACACATCCTCGAGCTTTTCTATACCTCGTACATTAAACCCTTCAATTTTTTTGGAACTAATTAGTTCTCATATTTCAAAACTTCATCTGAATTTTCAACTCTGTAATTTTTGGTCTGAGTCAAAATCAGAGGCAAAAACTTTTGGTTTATGTCCGGCGTTAGAAAACTGTTACCTCCAAGCCAGGTCCTGTCTGTTTTTGTTGTAACACAGCTTTACTCAGTGGTTTATTTACTATGGTTTTTTAAAAAAATTTTTACTACTGTTGTTAACGCAGTATAATGCAGAGTTGACTAGCTGTAATGAACATATTTAATATCTTGATGCTTAAAGTAAAAAGAATGCTGATCTGTGATTTATTATGTATGCCTCTGGTATAGAATTTACTATGCTGTTTTCATAAGGTTCATTTGTTTGCTTGTTTCCCCACCCATTAAGTCAGGAATTATTTCCTACAATGGTTCACAAGTCACTATTGAATCTGAACCCTGCCTAGCTCTTCAAACTTGTTTTGTTCCACCTGCATCCTCCCCAAAGCGCTACCGGCCTCCTTTCTGTTACAGGAAAACTCTGAAACCATTCTTGCGTCTGGATCCCACACAAGGTGCTCATGTTGTCCAGAATATCCTTTGTTTTACTGTTCACAAAGAGGATTTTTTGTCCCCCTTCAGATTTCAGCTTAATCATTACAGGCTCTAAAAGATGGTTTTCCTGAGTTCCATGTATAGTCTGCAGTCCCTCTTCTCTACTCTTAGTGTTATTCTCTATCAAACACCCTGCCAATTTCATTCACAGCATTTGGCAAAAGTGGGAATTCTGCATTGATATTTTTACTTGCATGTTGTCTAACTGAAATGCAATACATCTCCTTTCCCACCATTGTAACCTCATATAACCTAATATATCTCAAAGAGGAGAAGTTTCTGATTCTAAACATTGATGACCCTCCAGCTTCACTCATCTAGGAAAAAAAGATATAAGTTATCAATTCAGAAATGAATGAGGGGATAGTGCTTCAGATTTCATGGAATTAAAGGAAGAAGCACCTAAACAATGTTATGCCTGTACATTTGATAACTTAGATTTCAAAGACAAATTCATTATAGATCACAAATTAATAAGCCTATCAAAGATGAAATAGAAATTTTGAGTTACTGTTATCAATTAAAGAAATTGAAATTGTAATTAAAATTATGATTAGCTGGACTTGGTGGCACACTCCTGTAATCCCAGCAGCTCTGGAGACTGAGGCAGGAGAATCTCAAGTTCAAAGCCAACCTGAGCAGCTTAGTGAAAGACTGACTCAAAATAAAAAATAAAAAAGATGGAGGATGTTGCTCAGTTGTTAAGCACTGCTAGGTTCAATCCCCAGTATCCCCAAAAAATTATGACTAAAGAAAATCACATCAATAAATATCTTTATCAATTAATTTCATCAAACATTTAAAAATTAAATGCTAACAAGCCTTTCACATGACATTCACAAAAGCACACACCTTATGGGACCTACTATATCCAAACAGGTTACCTCTGAATAAATATCCATGCTCAGTACTGAAGAGATAATTAGTCTGAAATGTCTCTTAAGCAACATTTCTGATATAGTAATCATTTTGAATTAGACACTCAATATTATTTGTTGTAGCTTCCATTCTAACCTTTTCTTATTTATATTTAGAAAAAGATGCATTGCACATATAAAAAATATAAAAACAGAAATACTGCTGTTA
Source organism: Aplodontia rufa (assembly GCA_004027875.1). Lineage (NCBI taxonomy): Eukaryota > Metazoa > Chordata > Mammalia > Rodentia > Aplodontiidae > Aplodontia > Aplodontia rufa. Next base: position 1,821 of record PVKS010032182.1, on the reverse strand, counting down.
TTCAGTAATTAATGAGAAAAGTAGACACTAAGAAGGGAAAAGAAGATCTGATTTTTAATTTTATTTCATGAATTAATAGCTTACTGATTGATTCAGAACTTGAATTAATTTGAAGACATAAGCTTGATATTGAAAAAAAGAAAAATCACATTACATGATTCATTACTTGGAATGTCCACTGTATATACTCAACTTCAGAATCTACCTAGACTGTTCTATGGATTATGCTTTTTTTATAGGAAAAATATTCACTTGCTACTTGAGGTGTATAACTAGAATAAATATTATTAAAATAAAAGTCATGTCCTTTACAAATAAAACTTTGCTTATTTATTAGAAATGCCAAATCAATAATATTTCATAAATCAAATTTATATAAAAGTCATGACAGTTTTTAAATTTAAATTGGAGACAAAATGTATTTCAAGTACTCTTTTCAGATGATTTCCTATTTCATCTTATATATGCTTTCAGAAGATAAGATCAAAGAGTGTGGAATCTGTAAGAGGTGGGGCCTAATGATAGATATTTAGAGCAGGGGGTTGCAACCTTTAGAAGAAATTAGTGATTGTCTCCAGAGATTGGATTAGATTTCATGGGACTGGATGACCCATGTTTTGGTCTCTTTGCACAAGCCACTAACCACATTCACATGTCCTCCTACTATATGATGCTATCTACCATGTTGTAACAAAGTGTGGATGAGACTTTCATTAGATGTGACCAAATCTTGGACTTTCAGCCTCCAAAACTGCAAACTAAATAAACCACTTTTCTTTGTAAATTATCCAGATCTCAGGTATTTTGTTATAGAGGCAGAATAGATAAAGACAAACACATTACAAATAGTCTAAAAGTATGCATAAAATTGCTCCACATTGCTAATCAATAGGGAAATGCAAATTAAAATCATATTAAACACCTTTTAGAAGGGCTATTATAAGAGAGGGCAAGTATTGGCAAGGATGTGGAGAAAAGGAAACTCTTTTGAACTGCTGGTAGGAATAAAAATTAGAACAGTCTTCATGATAAAACAGTTTGGGGTCTCCTTAACAAAAATATAAGTATTACATCTTCCACCAATCATACCTCTGGGTGTATTATCCAAATGAATTGAAATCACTTTGTCAAAGAGACATCATGCTCCCACATTCGCTTTGACACTATTCATTAGAGACAAGATATGGAAACAACCAAAGTTCTCATCAGTAAAAGAATGAAGTTTTAAAATGTTCATATACATAGTGAACAATGGTTCAGCCTTTAAAAGGAAGGAAGTTTTCTCATATGGGACAACATGGATGAATCCAGAGGACATTATGCTAAGTGAAATAACACAGGAAGACAAGTAACACATGATCATGTATATGAGGAATCTATAACATTTGAAACCAAAGGGGAGACTAGAATATGACTACCAGAAGCTGAAAGAGGGGTATGGGATAGGTGGGAAAAGAAGAGATATTAGTCAGAAGGTAAAACTGCCAGTTAGATATGACAAATAATTTCTGGTAATCTATTGCTCATAATCATGACTAAAGTTAATAACATATTATATATTTCAAAATTCCTGGAACAGATTCTAAATATTCTTATCACATAGATAAATATGTGCAGTATGATAATTTCACATGTCTACATGCATCCAAATATCACTTTGCTCCCCCACCACTGAATTATTGTCAATTTAAAACAAAATTAATTTTTTAAAAAATGGAGCCCATATTCTGATATTCTAATGATGTTTTACAATTATTGTATTGACTTATACTGCCCCAATCAGTGTGTAAGAATTTTATATTTTCCCACTTTAATTTTTTT
>PVKS010032181.1:0-22778 GCA_004027875.1 Aplodontia rufa | reverse complement strand
TATATATATATATATACCATTATTTGGGGCCTAAATATTTACAACTATTATATCTTATTGCTGGATGTTTCCTTTAATCAGTATGAAATGACCTTCTTTGTCTCTTCTGATGAATTTTCTCTTCAAATCCACTTTAGCTAATATGAGAGTAGCTTATCCTGCTCATTTATAGGCACCATTTGCATGGTATATATTTTCCAATGCTTTCCACTTCAGACCTGGATGCCTTTGTAAGGTGATTATCTTGCAAACAACATATTGTTCTTCTTTTTTTTTTTTAATTCCAGTCTGCTAATCTATATCTTTTGATTGAAGAATTTAGACTATTTATATTCAGAGTTATTACAGAGAAGTGATATTATTGCCTGCCATTTTTATTTATTTCTAATGTTTTATTCAGATTTGATTCTCATTCTCCTTGACTTCACTGTTTTTCTAGAGCAATTCATCCCTATGCTAGGTTTCATTTTTAGTTTTCATTTCTTCTTCCTGAAATATTTCATTGAGAATGTTTATTAGTGCAGGCTTTGTGGTTATGAATTCTTTTAGTTTCTGATTAGCATAGAAGGTTTTTATTTCATTTTCAGTTCTTAAAGATAATTTTTCCTGGGTATAATAATAAGCTTGGTTGGCACCTATTTTCTTTCAGAGCTTGATACACATTATTTCAACTGGGTTGAGAAATAAATTGTAATCCAAATTGGTTTACCTTAAATGTGACCTGCCATTTTTCTCTTGTAGCTTCTAAAATTCTATCCTTATTCTATATACACTTTTAAAATTATATCCTTATTCTATTATTAGGTGTTTTTATTGTTATGTGTTTGGGGGAAGATCTATTCTGATTTTGTCCATTTGGAGTTCTATATGCCTCTTGTATTTGAATTTCCATCTCATTCCTAAGATATAGAAATTTTTTAATATATTATTAAAAATATTGTACATTCTTTTAGAGTGTTTCAGAGCCTTCATCTACTTCAGTGATTCTTAAATTTGGTCTCTTGATGTTTTTCTGATTTCTTGAATATGCTGGCCATAGCCTCTTAACATCTTTTCCTTATGGTCAACTTTATTTTCAAGATTATGTACTTTGTCTCCAAGGCCTGAAAACCTACCTTCAAAGTGATCAAATAAATTGGTGGTGCTTTCCATGAATTTTTAATTGATTTATTGAATCTCATTTCCAGGATTTCTTATTGATACTTTTTCAGGATCTCTATCTCTTTCTTGAAGTGGTCTTTAACATCCTGTATTTTCTAATTTCACTCTTTCATCATTTTTTACCTCATTTAACATTTTTAACTATGAACTTTGTAAATTCTTTCACCAACTTGTCCTCCACTGTTATGTTGATGGCATCAGTTGTTGAAGTGTGATTGACTGAGATAATTTCTTCCCTTGCTTTTTCATATTGCTTTCATGTTACCCATTCACTGGGATGGCTATCACTTCTTCTTATATGCAGGGGACTATTCCATGAGGTTACTTCTCTTAAGAATTCTGAGTTGGGCAAATATCCAGGTATTGATCATTTAACTCAGTATATGGCCTTTTCTGTTCCCAGTATCAGCACCACTTTTAGAGAAGCCACTGAACCCTATTTACAACAATCTCTTCAAAGCCAAACCATGTAGTTTTGAACCTTATGAAGAGTGAAAAATCTATTGATACGCATCTCCATAGTTCTTCTAATCCAGTTATAAACTTGTAGTTAAGTTCTGGAGTAAGTAAAAAAATGGTTATTAAATATAGTAAAATTGCTGTAACATTATATGGGGGCTGAAAAAGGGGTGAGAAAAAGATTAGGCAAAAAAGAGAAAGGAAAAGAAAAGAATAATGTACACCAAGGTAAAAAGGAGAAAAAGATGGATGGAGGGCAATATTTGAGGTAGTTGTAGATAATTTAAGAGCAAGAATAGTGGGTAAAAGGAGCAAGTATAAGCCAGAGCCAGTAAAACAAAGAGGGAATGATTCCAATTAATGCTTCAAACCATTAGAAGAATCAAATGGGTTGAAGGTACAATATTGGCTATTAGAGTAACAAATATCAATCATGATAAAGAGTAATATATATATATATGTATATACATATATAGAGATATGTAAATATATATAAAACATATATGATCAACTTAACAGAGTTATTTATAAAGACCATGCCAAGGTGAGCAAAATTCTTATCAAATCTTGGTTTGAATTTCATTATGATTTGGAACATTTAGACTATGTCTATGATTCTTTGGCTTTGGATCTCTCCAGAGTCACTGGGGCACAGGAGTCACTACCCTAGTTGCAATGGATCTCCCATGAGCTGGTTCTGTTTTGTCAACTCAGAGACTGAGACTGACTACCTGGAGGATATGGGTTGTGTCAACTGGTTATTTCTATTGTGTACAGAAGTTCAGGATGCAGGGCTCTGGGCTATCACTGTGATTGCTGTGGGTCACTGTGTACACACTCCCCTCTACAGGATCCTTTTCAAGGTGGCATAGAGCGCAGTAATTGCGTATAGGCACAGGTCTTGTGGTTGTGGATTCTCCATGGGTGATCTGTGGTGCAGAAGCATTTTTCCTGGCCAGTGCAGCTCACTGGGGTACAGCCCTGACTACTGAGTAAAGAGAATCAGTGGATTCACTTGGGTTCTAGTTTCCACTGCCCTAGTTTGTGAAAGATGGGCACCACTTCCCTGGGCTGACAGACTGATGCAGCATCCAACCAGGTCCAAATAGTATCTAAACACTAACACTTGCCAGCTATGGCTGCCGGTCAGATTGGGTGCCGTTACACTCTAAGGCCCTAGACCCAGGCAACTTTCTGCCATGACTAACCTCACACTATGGTCACAATCCAGGCACCTTCTCCTTAAATTTCCTGGGACTCAGGCAAATTCTCAACCTGGCCTTCCACTCACCACTGCCACAATCTGGGGACCAACCCCCTATGCCACTGGAGTTCCAAGACAGGCTTCATGCAGTTTGTGGCTGTGATTGGGGCACAGTCCCTGTAAGCTTTCTAGGATTCCAGCAGCTTTTCTTCTTGCTGAGTTTTCTACCAGCATCAGAGACAGCAGCAATTATGACGGCTTCTTTTTTCCACTGCTTGGGACCCAAACTACCTCCCCACTCGAATCTGAGCTCCCACTTCCCTCCATGCGGAATTGCACACATCCCCTCAGTTCTGTCTAGGCGCTCTCAGATGGTGTGCAGAGCACAAGAGCTTTCTAAACAGATTCTTAGGGGAACTCACGAATGGGGTGCTCCTTCTTGTTTAGTTTGCTGCTATCTGGAGGTGGGAAGCTGTGCTGATTTAGAGTGTGACTTATCCGCTGTGGGTGACACAAAATGACTGTGGAGTCCAGCATGGTTTCTATTCGTGATTTGGTTTTAAGTTGCTTGATCTGGTCCATGGACACTGCTGCTCCACACACTTTAATTTGGTCTTTTTTTCTCCCTAGATGTTGTTAAGGGGTTGAGCCTATGTTCTTTCCTGTTCCCTCTTTTTCTCTCTGTTGCCCCTCTTCCCTTCTTTACCCCAGTCCCGTTGGGGTTGGGTACTCTGTGCATATTTTCTGCTCCAGTAACCAATCTTTGAGTCTCTCCAGATCTCAGCCTTTGTAATATTAGATCTTAGAATATTTACTGTGTCACCCACCTGTCAGATCAGCTGTTCCTGCACTGCCTCCTTTCTCTGTCATAGGGAGATGGTGAATTGCTGCCTGGCTCCAATCCACCATCTTCTAATCTCCAAGTAATATGATTTTTAAAGACACTATTTCTAATTCTAACTATATCATGCAATACCCAAAAATTAATCTTAAAGCAAATATGAGTATTACTATTATGGGAAAATATTACAAAACACAAAGATATGAATGAAAGCTAAATAAATGTAAGGGATATTACATCTCCGTGAAGATAAAGCAGTGCAGATATGTCAGTTCTATCAAATTATCTGCAGCGTTAATACAATTCAATAAGACTTTTCATGGAATTTAAGATGAATTTTCAAAGATCTAAGAATTGCCCGAGAAATATCAGAAGACAACAGTAGAAGAACTTGCTTTACCAAATCTCAGGGATAGGTATAGAATTATAATAATTAAGATATGATGTTGTGTTGGTGTAAGGATAGATACAATGACCTCTACAACAAATAGCCAAAAATAGGTCACCATATACATAGAATTTCAATATGTGACAAAGTATTTGTGGTAGAATATCAAAGTGGAAAGGGACAGTAGGGGGAAATCATATGGGAAAAGAAATGAAACAGCAGCCTTACATTTCTTCATGTGCTAGAAAAAAATGAATTCTAGTTGAATCAAGCTTCTAAATGTAAAACACAATATTTAAATACATTGAGAGTAAAGATTTCTTAAAACATGATGCAAAGAGTTCATCATAAATGAAAATATCAAAAGAGTTACAATAAAATTTAAAACTACTGTGCATCAGGCTGTAGCAATGGCTCAGCGATTGGAGCGCTTGCCTGGCACAAGAACTCAGGTTCGAACCCCAGCACCACATACACAACTAAGTATTGGAGAAACAAAAGCCAGATGAAAAAATAAATAAAATTGATTCTCTCTTCCCCCCTCTTACCAAGAAAAGACCATTAAAAACTACTGTCCATCAAGAAATACCATACAAAGAGTGAAAGTATAAGCCATAAACTAGAAGGAGATATGTTCAACAAATAAAACTCATAACCAGTTGGAATCCAGAATCTATAAAGAACAAATTATTAAGAAAAAATGCAATAGAAAAATGAGCAAACATAACAAGACTTTTCATAGAAGACATGCATAGTCAACAAACTTATGCAAAAATGTTCAGCTTTCTTGATATACCCAGAGAAGCACAAAAAAAACTATGAGGTACCAGTTTAGACCCAGTAGATTAACAAAAGCTAAGCAGTCCAATAATACCTTCATTAGTCAAGAAAAGAGAAAATACAGTTAAGAGAGAATTTAATATAGAAAACTGGTGACATGAGATTAAGAGAAAAACTAAAAGGAAACAGAGGTAGCACAAAGTTACTGCAGGTAGCAACTACCATTCCCTCAACTGGGAAAATAAAGGGAGAGGTTGGGGTTCTAATATGGCTGAAAGGCGAAGGCCTGGAGGACTCTGGCTGCTGAGTTCTTCAGGAGAATAGAGGAAGGGTCCAAGAAGCCAGACTCCGAGTTCGGAGGACGTTCCATTGGCTGCTACTGGCCATAGAGTCAGATCAGCAAACTCCCCTTTGAGCTGAGAACCTTGCTCCCCTGCTTCAGGTGCCTCTGAGCACAGGGAGGCTGATTCTGTGAGTGTGGCATGAAGCTGAAAACTGGAAATAATTGTGGCTATCACCATCTACAACTGTCAACCTGAAATGCTATTTTGGGAAGAATATGGACAGGAACATAAACAGGCAAGAGAACTCTCTGCCTCCTCCTACCTTCCAGACTCCCTCCTAATGTCCCTCCATTAACGAAAACTTAAAAAAGAAATGCATGCTAACAAAAATAAATATGTAACTTGCAGAGTACTGGTCCCATCATCTTAAGTCAGTACAGAAGACAATACCTTTATAACTGTACAATAGGAATTGTTGAAGAGGATCTGGATCAGCAGACACTCGTGCATTTCCTACAGGGAGGATCTGCAACCACATTAGAAACTGATTTGTCATTGCTTTGTAAAGATTTTCATACCCTGTGGCCCAGCAATTCCACACCTAGGCATGGATCCTGAGAAATCTCATGAATAAATGGATCAAAAGAAATGTGAAAGAATCACCAGAAGCTCATTTTCATTGGAGAAATAATCCAAAGGTTCTTCAGCAACACATATACAGATTTTGGCATTTTCACTCAAAAAGATACGGTACAGCAGACAGAGAAACGTGAAAGAACTACAGTTAAGTGGATTTATCTTAGAAGTACAATACTAAGCAGAAAAAAAAACTAATCCAAAATACTACATAACATATAATACCATATTTAGAAAGTTCCAAAACAAAAGTGAAAAACTAAACATGTTGTAAGGATGTAGCTAGTGGGCAGAGCACTTGCCCAGCATGCACAAGGCCTTTGGTTCAACCCTATCACTGCAAAACCAATCAAAATGAAAACTAAATGCATATATAAGTATGTGTGTACATGCATTAAAATAAAAACTGTGCAAAAGGAGAGTAGAAGAGAGAAAATTCTAATTAGTGGCAACCTCAAAATGTGATGAAGGTGAATGAGACAGGAGAGAAACAGGGAGGAATAAGTTATAATTGCTTTATTTGGGGAGAAGATAAATTTTTATTTTACAAGCTTTCATTATATTATTATGCTACTTAATTTATGTATTATATCTTAATTATTTGCAACATGTGTTGCAAATTAGGTGTGCCTAACTAAAATTTTAAGTATTGAGTAGATGCAAGACCTTCCAAATATCTTGAAAATATTATTAAACTGTCACAATTTAAAATGGTTGGAATGGACACTAAAATAGACAGATTCTTCAACAGACATGCTTGTTTGAAAGATCCCAATATATGAAAATTAGTAATAGTGGTATTTCTAATCAGTGGGGTAAACATGGGGGTAATTTTTGAAACTAAATATCTACCTCATTCCTTAACTCAAAATGAATTCCACATAAAATTAAAGTGTATTTTTCAAAGAAGCCACAACAACCCAGAAAAAAACCAACCATGAATGGATATTTATAACCTGGAGTGGAAATGACTTCTCTATCATGTCAAGCTCGAGTCATAAAATTAAAGAATGATAATTTGTACATAAAATGCATAAATGCACCATTAGGATCATATCAACTTTTGGGCAGATAGATGAGATGATTTGTGTCAATCTTCCAACTGAGGAGGATACCTAGAAAATATAGACAAAATATTTTATATCCTTTTTAAGTTATCAGGGTTACTGAGTCACAGTATAAGGAGTTAGTGGAGTTAAGATCTGGGTAAGGAAGGAAGCTCAAAACAGAGACGCCAACATTTGGGGACACTCAACCCAGACAGTATTTGCTCCGTCAAAAAGTGGAGTTGCGGATAAATCAGACAAGTAGCACTTCTAACAACCTCATAAACATGGAGGAAAAGGGACATTGGCATTCAGGGCACACCAAGAAGGAGGGGCCTTTAGTAAACCAGCCACCATTCTGTGGGTAGGAACCCTGAAAAGCTGCATCTTAGGAGTAAGGGTGGGTAAGCCAGAAATAGATTCTCCATGGGAACCGAGGCCAATGTCATCTCAATGTCTCATTAGATTGCTAGAATCCCTACTAGCTAAGCCACAAACCAAAAACAAAGGAATAGTGTCTCTGAAGGAAAACAATATCAAATTATCTCTACAATTTCCCATAATCAGTATCTAGCACTCAATCAAAAACTAGGTATATAAAAAGCAAAACTGTGTGGCTCAAAATCAAACGGGACAATGAACAAAAGAAGTATACCACAAAGATCCAGATAATGGAGATAGAAATCATGAACTTTATACAGCTAGTATGTTTAGGGGATTACATGATAAGATTGGAATTTTTTTCAGGAAGTTGAAACTAAAAAAGAACCAAAAGACCCAGGAACTCAGGAGGCTGAAGCAGGAGGATCACAAGTTCAAAGTCAGCCTCAGCAACTTGGTGAGACCCTAAGCAACTTAGCAAGACCCTGTCTCAAAGTAAAAAAAAAAAAAAACCAAAATAAAATTAGCAATGAAGATATAATGACTATAACCAATGAATAACTTTTATAGCTGGTTAGACACAGTTGAAAGAAGAAATAATAAGGTAGAAGTAAGTTAAAAGAAAATATCTAAGCTGGGTATGGTGGCAAATGCCTATAATTACAAGCACTTAGGAAGTTGAAGCAGGATCTCATGATTTTCAAAATATCTAGACTGAAATATACAAAGACAATAGAATGGAAAATGTAGAAAACATGGTAAGAGACTATGGAGTGTGGTCCAAAATGTAGAGCTGGAGTTCAAAGAGAATTGTTTTTTTATTCATCACAAAGGTAGTGATCTAAAGCAATGAGAAAATGACTTTTTTCCAATAATCCTGAGCCAATTAGATAGTCATACAAAATAAAAATAAATCTTAAATCCTACCTCATATCACATTAAAAAAAAACAATTCTTGCCACTTAATAAAGCTAAGTCTAAAAGTAATAAATCTTTTAAAAGATTGTATTAAAAAATTTTTATGGTCTTGGGGTGGGCAAAGATGTCTTAAAGAAAACACAACGATGGCTGCAGCGGTGGCTCAGCAGTCACACCACTTGCCTGGCATGCATGAGTACGCGAGTTCAAACCCCAGCACCATGTACACAACGAAGCATTCGAGGAACGAAAGTCACATGAAGAACTAAATAAACATTGCTTCTCTCTCTCTCTCTCTCACTGTCCCCTCTTGCTAAAAAAATAAAATAAAATAAAATAAAGAACACACAAAGAAAACTAAAGTTTAAAATAAAAGTTAATGAGTATGTTAAAATTTTAAGGAGTCAAAAGATACCTTTAAGTAAATAAATTGAAAACCTCAGCGGAAGAAGATATTTTCAATACATGTCACTTACAAGGGACTTATGGCTAGAACTGGAAAGTACAGCTACATCAGTCAGAAACTGGTGCAAATAACCCAATAGAATATTAGACAAGAGGCTTAGATGGTCACTTCAAAAACTGTCAATAGCAAGAAGAGGTTCTTAATTTCATTAGTAACCAGGAAAATGTAAGTGAAAACTACAATGAGCTAGCATTACACACCTACCAGATCTCTAAAATCACAAAGGCTGGCATTGCTTAGTGTTGGTCAGGCAGAGCCAATATACTTTCCACACGCTGCTGATAGGAGTATACATACCTGTAATCCTTTTGGAAGCCCATTTGACATCATCCACTAAAATCAAATACATACATCCTATAATCCATCAATTTTTTCTTAGTGTCTACCCAGCAAAAGGGCATGTAAAAGTTCAATCAGGAACATTAGTAGAAGTGTTATCCATAATATTCCCAAACTGGTACCAAACCAAAGTTTATCAACAGTTGAGTCATAAAATGTTCACATGCTGGAACACTATGCAGCAATAAAAATTAATGAATGGCTATATGTTAGAGTCTGAAAAAAACTCATCAATATAATATTGAAAGATGGACACAAATGTGAACATCTTCTATAATTCTATTCATATAAAGTTTAAAAAAACTGTTATTAGAAATCAAAATAATCGTTACTTCCAAGAAAGAAGCTTTTGGAGTATTGGTAATATTCTATTTCTTGAAGTGCATGGTAGTCATATGGCCATATCTACTGTTTGATAATTTGCTATGGTATATACTTAAGATTTGTAAAATTTTTATATTTTTCACTTATATTAAAATTATAAACATATGCATATATGATGGATAGTAAATACATAATAAAATCTAATATATAGGAATATAAACCAAATTATAAATATCTATCAATAGTAACGAAATTACAGAGAACTATCCCTTTTCATGTTATACATTTTGGTATTGTGTGAATTTTTACAGCGAATGTAAATTTGATTTGAAATTGGTAAAGAAAGAATGAAAAAGTAGGACAATTACAAACGATGTAGCCACATTCCAATTTAGTGAGCAAAAGAGGTTTGTTATGTGTTTGCTCATTCAACTGTCACATAGAAACCCTGTTAGCTTCACAATCATCTAAAAGCCTTTGTTTGAAAAAGGAAAAAGTTCTCTTGCAACAGAACCCCCAGGCTGGTTTGTGAGCAGCAATATCCCAGCTGTCCGCAGTTCTGCCTCATTGCCTGGGGACGTGCTTCATTGATTCCCAAAGCATAGCTCCAGACAAACCAAAAAATTGTAGAGCATCACAGTTCCCAAATCACCTCCACAGCTGTGAAAACCAGACCTATCACATCTCACCAGCGAGGCAGGGCTGGTTAGATAAAGTAATACGTGTGCAAGTGTTCTGAACATCAGAGTTGGGGTGCACACACAAACTGTCACTTGATAACACATGTGGGAGCTTCAGCATATGAATTTCCCTAACCCCAAGAAGCAGCAGAGAGAATCCAACGATTTGGGGAAACTGCATTTCCAGATTCCATGGGATGGTAGCCTATTCCTCAAGACGTCGTAACATCCTTGGGGGATGGAGCGGTGGCTCAGCGGTTACAACGCTTGCCTGGCATGCTCTAGGACATGGGTTCGAATCCCTCAAGGACATGGGTTCGAATCCCAGCACCATGTACACAAGGAAGTGTCAGAGCAAGGAATGCCACATGAAAAACTAAAAAAAAAAAAAAAAACAAAAATTGATTCTCTTTCACTGTCCCTCTCTCCTTAAAGAACAAATCCTTTACCATGATCTCTTCTGAAATTTTGTTTTACGCAGATCTTCCCTGTTGTATAACTCTTCACCTCCAATGGCCCTTAATTATGTTTCCAACCTATCTGTGCTGTTCAATTTAATTTTAGGACCCTGAGCCAAACGTGATGCTCTTATCAAGGGTTATCTTAACCTTAGCATGGGGACTCCCAGAGTGAGTCCTTTTGACACAAGTCCTATAAAAGGCTTTTCAAATAAAATTTGAAAGCAGAGGTCGCTACTCCACCACACTTGGAAAGTGACAACGGCCTTGAGCATCTCACCTCTGAGAGCACAGCAGTAAGCAATCTCTGCATTTTTTAAAAATCTAATGCAACTTGAAAAAAGTAACCCAGTATTACTTGCAAAATGGTTTCTTTGGTCAAAGAGTTTGGGACCTTTCCAGGTATAATTTTCTAATATTATATAGAACTACGGTAGTAGAAATCATAATGTCTGAAATCCTAATTTGAAAAAATTCCAGGAAAGAAAAAATATTCTTTCAAACAGGTAGGAAATTCATTCCCAATACTGAAATCGTTATTACTAAAGGGCTCGTATGGTTCTTGATTTCTCCTTAAATATCTGTGGAGTTCTGTCTCATGATGTGCAAATGTTTCACTCACTATGTGTAAAGCTGAAAGGAAGAAAAGTCAGATATTTATGTAAGCACTATAAAATATTAACATTAAAATAAAGACATCTTAATAACAACTTCCTTTAAAAAAAAAAAGTGTTTAAAGCTGAGAAGTGCCTTAGTAATGACTGGAAAAACAAATTACTATCCCAGGAATAGGAAGGGCCTCTCCAGTACAGTGGTTAAAGTGGTAGCCTAGATTTAAGTAGATCTGATTTTCGTTTATACTCATGCTTAGGACCTTGCACAATTAATTTAAATTCCGTGAGTTTCAGTTCTTCATCTACAAAATGGAGATTACAGAATTATAGTGACAGTATGTCTACAAATCAGTTCATCTACAAACTGGAGATTAGAGCAACAGTACTTCTGCTATAGGGTTGTTATGAAGCTTATCAACAGTCCATACGTAGTGCTTAATGTACCACTAAATCTATGTTAGACCTTCTATTAAGTGTCTCATTTTTATCAAGTAAGCACATTAGAAAATAAATACCCAAACGTGTTCCTTCTACACAACATTCATCCCAGCGAGCTGTCCAGCAGAAACTGCGATGCTAATATTTTTCCAAAAAAATTTTTTTATTTTATTTATTTTTATTTACTTGTTTATTTTTATTTATTTGTGTGTGTGAGAGAGAGAGAGGTGAATGAAGGGAGAGAGGAAACTTCCTGAGTAAACTTGCATAAACATTTGGTGGGGTAGAGAGAACCATTTTCCTGAAAAAAATTTAACTGAATTCAATAAAAACATTGGCGTTAGCCTGTGTGCACACAACACTGGATTAATACTGCATGCTTTGTGATGGTTAATTTTCAGAAACTGAGGTTTCCTGGAGAAGAAATTCTACCTCAAGACTGCCACAGTCTAGAAACCCTGCCTGAGTTCCCAGCCAGCCCGCCTGCCCTGCAAATTTCAGTCTTGCCAGCGTCCACACTCCTAGGAACCAGTTCTTAAAAGTCTGTCTGTCTCCTGCAGCCCCACATTCCAGTATCTCTAGAGAGCTCTGACTAATCCACCCTGTAAAGGAGACAAAGGTGAATTGTGCCTTCCTTTGATTAATAATATTTATGCTACATTTACACATAAAAGAATTTCCTAATTCCTTTTCCTTTTTGTTTTTTTAGCATCTCATTCAGATATCTCAAGAGGAGCTTTGACATACACTATCTAATGCTATCTTCATAATATCCTAACAGAATTAAGGAGTAGACCTTAAATTACCATAAGCTGAAATTTAGAAATTGCACTACAGAACATGGGATCCTGAAAGAAGGGTTGAAAAACAGGTAAAAAAATAAATAAATAAATAAAATAAAGCAAGAAGTAAGGAAATGTGAAAATGAAAAATAAATAAGTAGGAAAAATAATTTATTTCAAAAATCCTTTGTAATATACTCAGAAATATTTTGAGGTGTCTTGAACTGAGCCTGATTAGCATTTTCCAAAAAAAAAATTGAATACATCTACATAATGAAACAAAGCATACTCTTTCCCAGTTTTTCAACCTCCGCTATCACATGACACATTCTGAAAATTATTTAAGGATCTATACTATAAAAGTATGAAAATAATGAGCAATAAAATCTAGGTTTCATAATTATCAGTAACTGGGCTGCCTTGGGCAATGCTCTGGGCCTCAATTTTATAACGCACGAGATGGAAATGAGTACACATCTCACAAGAGTACCTAGAAGATCAAGCTAAATACTACAGAAGAACTCTAAATTACACAAAAGTATGCACGTTCTTGTTGTTTTTCTTCATTTGAATTTCCTGGCTGTTAATTTTTTTTCCCTACATACAATTTACTTATAACAGAAATAGACTTGGGAAAAAGCTCAAATTTTGCTTCTAACTTCCAGACCAAAACTAAAGATTTTCAAAAACTAAAACTGCATTTTTTTAAAAAATGGAATTTTAAGGAATAAAAATTAAAGTCACTAAAATCGGATTAAATAGTATTTTTGCAACAGTTCAGCAACTAGAAGATAGACAGAATGAAAGTACCCAGAATGAAACACAAATATATTAGGATACGAAAAACAGGAAATAGCAATTAAGAAACACAGACGCCAGACAGAGAAAGTGTCATGGTCACCTAGAGTTGGAGGGAGGCGAGGATGTGAGAGTACCACTATTCTAAGGATAAAGTCATTTTCCAGAACTAATGAAAGACATTAAAATTTCCATATAGAAAAAAATCACCAAAAAAAGAATTGCTTTTCTTATTATATTTTACATAGGCTAATCAGGTATTAATTTATTTCCTGGTATCCAGGAAAGTGCAAAATAATAGTATATATCATAACAACATATTTAATATGACTTTCAAAGCATTTGATGTTCCCCCCCCCCTTTTTTTTTTTTTTGTTTGTTTCTTTCTTTTTCTATTTATCGGGTCAGTTCATTACCTGCTGGAAGTCACCAGAAAGCATTCTTGCCAACTACTTCTGTTCTTTCTTTATTCAGGTAAAGTAAATCCCATACTTTCTCAGTGGGGTTAAGGTCAAGACTCGGAGGGGAGCTACTCCTTCCTAATTAGTTCCCCAGACTCCTCTTTTTCTCCCCTGCTTTAAATGGCCACCACAGTCTAGAGAAAATGTTTGGAGTCATAATGTCCCTGACGAATGAATCCCTGATGAGGCAGCTGGTTTCCAGAAGGGACCCCTGGCTGTGCTGCAATTATGTCGATGCTGAACCCCAGTAGTTCAGGTCACAGCTGAAGTACTTCAGGGAAAAACACCTATCTCTGAGCTTCGTTGTACCATACATAGAGCTACGAAACTCCTGCCTCTCCCTCCAAAGCCCTCGCCCAAAACATCAATATCCTCATTAGTTAATGAGAAAAATGCTTAACGAAGTGAATGCACATGAAGGTCCTCTGCTGGTGACCCGTGGCGGGAAAAGGTCCACGCTTTCAGAGTAGTGTAACTTAAAACCCATGCCAGAAATCTTGAAAATGATTTTCTACTTCCTAGATAGTTCACTTAATTTCTGAGCTACGAGTCATGTATAAATGGTTGGAGCCGTATTATTTGCCTGAGATTTCTCAGGTAAAATCATTTTAAAGCGAAAAATGTATGAATATAAAATTATATATCACACAAAGAAACATTAGATATGGGGAATTGAAAAAGGCTTTATCTTAACAGAAAACAAAATATACAATTTAAAATACAGGCACACAGGGCGGAATTATTCACCTCAGCACTAGTTGAATGTACACAGTTAAGCTACCTTTCCACGGCTCACACGAATTGGCTTATTCTCCCTCCCTGATTCTTCTGGGATAATAAAAACTTTGTGCTCCTGTTCTATATGAAGGTGTAGTCCTCCCTTCCTTGATCCTGCGGATAATTTCCTATCAGATATGAAGTTGATTCTTGTTTATGGCAAGATATATTATTGAAGTTACGTCTGTAAGTGTCTCTAATTAAAGAAACTTGTGTGACTACCATAACTCCACCTTTACCTTAATGTCAGGGAAAAAATAGTTAAGTCATTCTGGGAAAAAGAATCACAGACATTTTAGTAGACAATTAGGCTCTTGTTGTGTGAGAAGAAATCACCCCTAATCAAAGTTAAAAGACTTACAATAGAGTCATAGGAGATTTGCAACATATAAAATAGAAAAATACCCAGTATCCAAAATAAAGAAACAGTGCCTATGCTATGAGGATTCCACTGGATTTCCTAGATCTGCTATAATATGCTAACACAAACAGGGGCTTGAAGCAATCTGCAAGTATTCTGTCTCACATTTCTGGAGGTCAAAATTCCAAAATCAAGTTTTCAATAGAGACATGACCTTCCAAAGAATCAAAGGAAAATCCTTCCTTCTTTTCAAGCATCTGGTGGCTCTGAGGATTCCTTAGCTTGTGGCCGTATTGCTCCCAAATCTGCCTCCATCATCACATGAACTCCTCCTTCTCCAAGGACTTCCTGTCTGTGACACTTGCTGCTTCTAAATACTCTAGGGTGATCTCATCTAAATTACATGCTCAAGGATACATTTTCAAATAAGGTGACATTCACGGGTTCTAGAGGTTAGGACATGGACACATCTTTCAGGGGCCTGCATTCAACCTGCCATACTTCTAATCAGATTTCTAGTTAGAATAGATCTCCAAGCTTTTGATTTAAGTTCATCTCTGCTACTATGAATGCTATGGCTTAGATCTGAAGTCATGTGTGAAACAACCCAAGAATTTTCAGTAGTGTAATGATTAGATTAAGAGAGGTGTGATTTGATCAGTGGATTAATCCACTCGTCTGGATTAACTGGGTGGTAACTGTAGGCAGGTAGGTTGTGGCTGGAGGAAGTAGGCCACTGGGGGTGTGCATCTGGGGTTTATATTTTGTCCCCGATGAATAGAGCTCTCTCTCTCTGCTTCCTGATCATTATGTCCTGACTGTTTCCTCCACCACAACCTTCCACCTGGATGTTCTACCTCACCTCAGACTCAGAGATATGCAGTTGGCTGACCGTGAACTGAGCCTCTTAAACCATGATCCAAAATAAACTTTTTCTCCTTTAAATTGTCCTTTTACGTCTTTTGGTCACAGTGACAAAAAGCTTACTAAAACAATGAGCATATAACATTAAATAAAGTATGCAAAGAGAACTCAGTATACAAAAGCATTGTGAATCAGAAGATTCAAGCAGTCAGGAGAACCAAATCTACGAGTGTAAGTGACTTCAGGTCTTTAAAAACAAAGAATTCAACTCTTTTCGAGATTACAGAGATCAGTAATACCTATAGAGCAGAGCAGTGATCCAAATGACATCTGTCTCAACCAATATCAGAGGGAAAGTTTGCAAACTTTAAAATTTTTCATTCTAGAGGCTGGAGTGGGTGGCTCAACAGTTGGAGCACTTGCTTAGCATGTTCAAGGGCCAGGTTCAAACCCCAGCACTGCATACACAATTAAGTGTCTGAGAAACAAAGGTCAGATAGAAAAATAAATAAAATTGATTCTCTCTCTCGCCCTCCCTCTCTCTCCTTAAAAGAAAAAAAATTTTTAGTCCTGCTTCTGGATTGTATCAAACTTTTTAAATCAAGGATCTTCACCGTCTAATTCTGTTCATCTATTACACTGAACTTATCATTTTTAAATAAAATCAATCTGGTCCTTAAAATATTATAGAGACTAAAAACATATTCACTTTAAAAATTTTTTTAAAAAAAAACAAAACCCTTAGAAAATTGAGAATAGAGAGAAACTTCTTTATGCTTAAAAACTCCTTGAAATCCTTCAATAAATATCGTACTACATGACAAAACTTTTGAAACATTTCCCAAGTTGAGAATAAACAAACAAGGATGTTTATTATTTTATTCTCTATTCCATACTATCAGAGGAATAAACACTGTAAAGGAAAAGACACGCTGATAATATGATTGCCCACATGAAAAAGGTAAGAAGATCTAATACATGCATACATCTAAAAAGAATTCATTAAAATTGCTGTCACACCTGTAATCCCAGCTATTCAGAAACCTAAAGCAGAATGATCACACACTTGAGGCCAATAAATAAATAAATAAATAAATAAAAAGGGTTGGAATTTAACTCAGTGGCAGATTTCCCTGGGTTTCAATCCCCAGTATCAGAAAGAAAGGAAAGAAAGAAAAAGAGAAAGAAAGGAAGAAAGGAAGGAAAAAAGAAAGAAAATGATTGCTGGATGCAAGATCAATGTGCAATGATTAATAATATTTCTACCCTAAAGGAAATTTTAAAAGTTGTATTTAACAGGGAAAAGATAATCCCAGGTGGACTTCCATGTAAGAAGAACAATGTGGTACTTATGTGGGTAAATAAGTGAACACTGAGCACATAAAATAATATCCCGCAGTGTTGAAAGGGTATAATTAAAATACATGACAATGATAATATACATATCAGAGAAAGAAAGGCATAAATAGAATAAAAGTAGCTTAAAGCCATAGTAAAGGAATGCAAGGTTGGTTTGACATTATAAAATTAAATAATGTAAAATGCTATACTGAAAAATTAAAGGATAAAATTATGACCATCTCAGTAGATGAAAGGAGGAAAACACCATAATCCAGCAGAATTCAAAATTCATTCACGAAGTTTTGATGATATTTAAATTTAGTGCTTCACGTTGGACGTATCAAGCTCCAATGTCTTAAATCCCACTTGTGGCTATCTATACAATTCTCTTTCCTTGACAGTTGCAGGTCACATACTTCATCCACCCTGTCCTTGATTTGCATTTGCCAAAGGTGAAAGGTCCCTTTGAAGTGACAGAAGAGTACATCCCCTCATGACACGAGCAAGGAATCAAAGCTGAAGAGCAGAAAGAGCACTGTCAAGGATCTTGCCACCAGCACTGTGAGCATCACCCTGCTGCAGGGATATGCCACACTCAGAGAAGAAAATGAACATTGAATTCGAATTCCTGGACATAATTCAGACCGATTTTGGTTTTAGGAACTCGGCTGGAGGGAATTCATTCTTTCCCTTCTGATTACCAGAGTGTCTACTATCAGCTATTGAATTTCTATGCATGTATAGGGACCTGTTCCAGAGCATTCTGGCTAATTCATCAGTCAATTTTCCTTCCATCAGTACAACATAACTTTCCCCCACTTAATAGCAACCTAAACTATTTAACATTGTTTTTACTGAAAACTGTCAAGTATGTGTTAAGTCAATCTTGTTAAATATATTCTTATGTTATATTTATTATATTATTATGAAAGTTTGCTTTTTATATTCATTTAATTTTCCAGTTATTGGTGCAGAGAACTGCAACTGATTTTCTAATATTGAGTTTGTGTGTCCAGGAGACTTGCTAATAAATTCACTTGTTAAAGTCAACTATTTATCTATAGTTCTTTTGGATTTTCATTGTACATACTGATATCAACTTCAGATAATGGTGGGTTTTTATTTCTGATACTTATAAAACATAAAACTTATTTTTTCTGAAGTGATGGCACCAGCTGGGGTTCCTAGTACATCCATGAGGAATGTTAGTGGGAATTATTTGCTTCCCAATCTCAAAGGGAAAACCCAGTATTTACCACGAGGTATTATATTGCTACAAGCTTTTGGTAACTTCCTTAATTAGAGGAGGACAGTTCCTTTATATTTCTGGTTTGCAGAAAACATTTTTAAGAAAGCAGGAATGGAAGTACATGAAGCATGACTCTTCCAGTGGGACACCCCAGGCAGCAGTGAAGGAGGAGGAAACTAAAACCTTTAAAGAACTGGGTGTGACACATGAACTGTGTGAGGCTTGAGACCAGGTGGGAAAGCCCACTAACATCCAAACGAAAGCTGTTCCTCTGGCCTCACAAGGTTGTGGTATCATTGGGCTGGCAAAAACTGGCTCTGGAAAAACAAGGGCCTTGGCTTTGCCCATCCTGAATGCCCTGCTGGAGGCGCCCCCAGTGTTGATTTGCCCACACACTTACCCTCACTCAGGACTCTCCTATTCCCATTTCAAAGCACTTGAAGCCCTGGGATCCTCTACTGGAGTGCAGAGGGCTGTGATTGTAGGTGGAATTGATTCAATGTCCCAATCCCTGGTCCTGCCAAATAAATCCACATATGGTAATAGGTTGAGAAAATCCTTAAAAAGATGCCCCTGGTGCTGGAGTAGTGGCTCAGCAGTTATGGTGCTGGCCTGGCATGTGCAAGGATGCGGGTTCAACCCCCTCACCACATACACAATGAAGTATTGGAGCAATGAAAGCCACAAGAAAAACTACACGAAATTGATTCTCTCTTTCTCTCTCTCACTGTCCCTCTCTCTTACAAAAAAAAAAAAAGAAAGGTTTTGTCTCCCCTTCCCCACTCTGGGCAAAGTCTGCTCTTTTCCCTATGCTTTACTTTCTATAGAATAAACTCCATCTACTATGCTTAAAATGTTTTTAAAATAAAATAAATAGAAATAAAAAATAAAAAGATGCCCCCAAATTGGAAAATATTTGTCTTCTCTGTTACCATGACCAACAAGGTGTGAAAATATGAGCCAGCCTCTCTGATGTGAAATGTGCTGTTTCCTCTAAACACCAAAACAGTTAAATAATTACAGCAATCTTACCTTCTCTTGAAATCACATTTATTAATGATTTATTATATATATATAGCAATATTGTCTTTTTATTCCCTCTAAATTCCAGGATACCTACCTGGTTTATATTCTAGAGGAACTGGCTTAAAACTCCTTCATGGTGTTGTGCAGCCCCTGTATTAATAATCAGAGAACAGCTTTGCTACTTTCAAATCTGGGATTTACTACGATCTGCTCCACGGACCGATGCGTCAGAGTAAGCCCCTAGAATCCCTGAGTAAGTCTGACTTTCCCACATAGGCTGTTAGAGTAAGTTGAAGGCCAGGGCTTCTTCCTTTCTTCTGGCATCTGACGTTCAAGGAGGTTTGGATGTTCCTCGTGTGGATATGGTAGTCAGCTTGGCTGTTCCAACTCATTGCAAGGATTATGCCCAGGGTGCTGGAGCTGGGCACTCTAGAAAAGCAATTACTTTTGTCACACAGTATGATGTGGAACTCTTCCAGCACATGGAAGACTTAATGGGGAAGAAACACGTTACAGAGAAAAAGCAGAACTCAAGTCTTTACAAAAGTGATTGACAGCCTATTTCTTCATTTGCCCTCCAGCCACCTTGCTCCTGATATCAGCGGCACCCTCTGTATCATCAATCTCTCCAGCATCCTTTTGCATGCATTTTTTCTTTTCTCCATGTTCCTTTAACTCTATTGGGGTGAATCTTTGGGCTTTGGTCACGTGTTCTGTCGTCATCCTAGGTTGGAAAGTCAAGCAATTTCTTCCCAAATAAAAAAAATTATCCCATGAGTATAAAATTCAAGGACAGAATAAACTAATCTACATTGCATAAAGAAGTTGTACAATATGCAATCTGTATTGTATAAAGTAACATTTTTAAATTGTTGAACTCTAGACCATACAGGGAAGAAGATAAGGACGTGGTACTCACGATAGACCATTACATTAAGATAAACTCCACGATGTTCAATATTTAAATGAGAACTATTCTCTTGTTCAAGCAGAACCAAAGAGGTTGAGTGGCTCTCTCTGTTATCTCTGAGTCTTAAACCCCTTTGTTATAATGCGAGTATGTGGTTCCCCCCTAAAGCTCCTTTGTTAATGCAGGAGTATTCAGAGGTGAAATGATTAAATATGGGACCTAAAAATGAAGAATACAATGACAGATGCTGGAGGGGCTGTGGGAAAAGAGGAACATTGTTACATTGCTGGTGGGACTGCAAACTGGTACAGCCACTCTGGAAAGCCGTGTGCAGACTCCTCAAAAAATTAGGGCTGGAATCACCTTATGACCCAGCTATCCCACTCCTGGGTATTTTCCCAAAAGAGCAAGCATCGGCATATTATAGAGATGCAGCTTCATCAATGTTTATAGCAGCTCAATTTACTATAACTAGACTATGGAGCCAACCCAGATGCTCCTCACTGGACTGTGGTACATATATACAATGGAATACTACTCAGCTATTAGAGAAAACGATATTATGGAATTTGCAGCCAAATGGATGGAGATGGAAAAATTATGCTGAGTGAAGTATCCCAATCTCAGAGACTCAAGGGCTGAATGTTTTCTCTCGTTTGTGGAAGACAGAATACAATTGGAAACAGTATGATAGATGTCTAAGCTAACAATAACCTCAACATGTATGAATTTTTACACGAGCAAGGGAAACCTTGCCTATGATGCTGGGGGACAAAGGGAGGGTGGCGGGGCAGGGGAGGGATTAGGAAGGATATCAAGGAGGCTGGAGGGAGGGAGTATGGTGGAATCAATCCAGGGGGGAACCTTCTACTTCCATGAGAAGTTCAATTAACATGGGGTTAAGTAGGGGAAAACATGGAACCCAAGGGGGGGAATCATAGAGTGGCATCAACCTTGGCTTGCTCTGTCATTATACATTTGTTCTTGATTGTATGACAATGATTCCATCCTAAATGTAAGACTGTCTTTAATGAATAAAAAATGAATTAAAAAATAAATTATGAGAGCTAGCATCCACTCAGTCCATCCCAGTTTGAATGGACTGGGTAGTGACTGTAGGCAGGTCGGGTGTGGTTCCGGAAGGGTGGTGTCTAGGTGCATGCCCTAGAAGTGCTCATCTGCCCTGTGGCCCCTTCTCTCTTCCCTCTGTCTGCTTCCTGGCCAGCCATGAATGAAGCAGCTTTCCTCACCCACATCTTTCCACCGAAAAGCAAAGGTATCAGCTGACCACGGACTAAATCTCTGAAATCATGAGCCAAAATGAACTTTCCCTGCTCTAAATTCTTCTTGTCAGGTATCTAGATCACAGCATTGTAAAGCTGACTAACACATCCCTATCCACCCCTACCTCCAAACATACTTTCAAACTCTAAATTTTGAAACAAATTTGCACTCTGCAGTCTTTCTCATATTCTCACAATTTTGAGCTACTCTTTTTATATGCATCCTTGATTATGAGCCCTCTCTTCCACCTTTTTCTCTGTTTAAGGTTCTCAGAAAGTTCTTTATGCAAATATATATTTTTTTCTTTTTTCTTTTTTTCTTTTCAAATCTGAAAACCGAACTCGGGGCCTTTCGCATGCTAGGAAAGTGCTCTGCCACTGAGATAAATCCCCAACCCCACAAATGTGTATTTTTAAAGTAACTTCTTTAATCCCCATTAACATCATTCACAATTAAACTATAAAAATTTCATTCTAGAATTTCAAACTAACTCACTCTTGTCTCTCAAAACACTTCATTTTTTTTTTCAGTCTTAAATCATGAGACTGTACATAGTTTATCTTCCTATAATCCAGGACAACTTCTACTCCCAATATCACCTCCAAATTCCAAATTCCAAAAGGACAGAATCACTTTGTTCTGAAGTTCCATGAGTTACAAATAACAACACATTAGTTTTCTATCAATGCATAACAAATGACCACAAACTCTGTGGCTTAACAGTGCATTCATTTAGGTGTCTATGTTCAAGTTGGTCAGACCTCTGTACAACGTGGCTGGGTTCTCAGAGTCCTGCAAGGCTAAAATCAAAGTGTTAGCTAGGCTGCCTTCCCATCTGGTCTGGCATCCTCCTTTCTCAGGCTCATGGGGTTGCAGCTGGGTTTGGTTCTGTACAGTGGCAAAAGGCAGGTCTTTGTTTCCTTGCTGGGGGCAACTGGGGCAACTCTCCCATCTGTTTCCCTTACAATGTGGCTTCCTTCCATCTTCACAACCAACAAGAGAGTTTTCCTGGTGTCAAGTCCCTATCATGCTTGAAATCTTTCATGAGAAAGAGCTCAAGTCCTTTAAGGATCATGGGATTCATGGAAACAGAAGGGAGTCCTGTTGAGTAGTGGGCATGGGCCAAGAGGAAGAGGAGGAAGGGAAAGTGGAAGCAGAGGGGGTCAAAACAGACCAAATTATATTGTTCTTTTATGTGAATGTGCAAATATGGAACAAGAAATTCTACTATTATGTGTTTTTATAATTCAATAACAAAACAAACAAAAAAAAGAATCCATCTGATTAGGTCAGACCCATCTAGAAACATTACCTTTTCTTTAGCCTACTTACTGTATCATGAACATAACCTAATCATAGGAGTGATGGCTCCATCACAGTCACACAAGGTATATATCCCATGGGGTGGGTAAGGCTCTGGAGAGCTATATCAGAATTCTAATTCCACCCCAGCTTATGTTTCCCTGTGGTTTAGAAGTAAGATAAAATATTGAATTCCTATTTTTTTT